>JAHPZR010006996.1:0-14522 GCA_019787425.1 Platygyra sinensis | reverse complement strand
ACGGAGCGCTTAACCCTGTACTATGATTCTGTGGAGGAATTGGGGCGGCTGGCATGCTTTATGTGTCTTTTTTTCGCTTCGAGAAAGAGTGATTTAAGAACCGAGTATGTAGCTTTTACTCTTCTTACGAGAGGAAACTGAAAAAGCTATAAATCGCTTAAAAGGTTTCGGATCGCGCTGAAACGAAAGATGACTATACAAAAAGACAACAAGGCATTGAGGTCAGTTACTTTTATCACACTGAAAATTTACCAACATTTAGGCTTAAATGTCTATTGATGTTTGTCGTGTGTCATTGCTGATGTTATTAAAAAGCTGTATGTTCACCTCGTTAGACCTCTCAAGTGTGGTCTACTCATCAAGTTTATTTAAGCGATATGGCAGAGGCTGTACAACGTCGGGCGACTAAGCTCATGGTTGGGAATAGGATTTCTTACAAAGAACGTTTGAATAACACTGGTCTAATGTAGCTATCTTCTAGACGAATCTATTTACCCTTCATTTTTTTCATTCAAATGCCTGCATAGTTATTATGGCCTCGATATCTCTAATTATCTGCAGTTTTATAATTCTGAGCATGAACCCGATATTTTGAGGAACACTGAACTAACTTTTAAAACTAACTATGCAAGAACAGAATTATTTAGGTCGTCTTTTTTTCCTAGAGTTGCTCGTCTTTGGAATAATTTACCTCTAGTAAATTCTCAGCTCCGTCGGAGTTTTACGTCATATGGAAAATAGTGCGACAAGTTTAAAATTTTTCGCTTTGTAAAATTGTGGAAATAAAAATCGGCGGCAAAACCCGGTTTGAGAATTTACTAAAGCAATTATTCCATTCGACCTTGTTGGATATGAAGTGATTATAACCAACTCGCGCTACGCGCTCGTTGGTTATTTTATTACTTCATATCCAACGCGGGCTCATGGAATAATTGTTATATATCTATTAGGAAGAGGGAATCACAAATCAATATTCAAAAAAGACCTAAGACTCTACTGTTTTGCTATTGATAGTAGAGATTTAATGTAATTGTTATTTAATTTCAGTCAGCATTATTTTTGTACCACATAATATTTTACTATACTCGTTTTATAATACAGCCTGTCATTATGTATATTTTATTCATGTTCTTGTTTTACATATATTGTTTCTGGTGGCCTTTATCACCAGGGAAGTTCATTCCTGTTGCTAGGTCTTCCAGCAGCTATTTATTTATATGTTTGTACGTACACATATTTATCTGCTGTAAAATTATTAAGTAAAGTCAGGAGCCATATTATGGCTCCTGGTAAAGTAAAGTACAAACCCTTTGTAACATAACACCTTCATATGCTGAAAGGCGAGAGTCACGTTTCGCGTAATTGAAGTCGGTTGTTATGTAACAGTAGATGACTGCGGTAACTATATCACGTTTCGCGAGCTGAACGTTTGCGTAAAGATTAAAAAGATAACAAACGCGCAGTCGGACAGTGTGAGTAACCGTGAGTTTTAAAGCGTGGTACCATATCGGAAACCCGAACGCTATAAAGAAGCTAACCATTAACCCCTTGCATTAACCCTAACCCTTAAAAGTATTGTCAGTGCTTAGGCCTATAATCAATATTTACTTTGTGTACGCATCACAAGGTATCCAAGGGCGGTTTGAGATATGGAAACAAGTCCTAACCATCTTTTAAATTGTTTCCGGGTAATGTTTTCTCGCAAAACGTTGTTGCTAAATATACCGTAATGTTTTTGTGAGCGAAAAAGAGTTTAAAAAGCGCGGTTTTAATTTTTTTTTAAATTCTTGTTTTTTTTTTCGTTTTGTCGGTGAGCAGACCCAAACTCCCACTCGGCCAATTGTTGTCACCGGATGATGTCATCATCAGCCAATTACAGGCCATTTCTCAGCTCTTTTCGTCATATCCCCCTCAGGAGCATTTTGTCAAGTTAGCAAATAACTTTTCAGACAGAACATGGCCGTCTGTGAGAAATGTTTATTTGGTCAAAATTGGGCCAAACTCCGTTGGAGATGCACATCAGGACATTTGCAAGGATAAAGAATGTAACTTAGGACCAGTTGCTGGCTACTAAGGCTGAAATTATCCAGAGTTAAGCTGTATTTTCGTTTTGCGTGCGAAACAGAAGATTTTGTAATCTGAATTTTTGTTTCTGTTCACTTTCGAAGGGAATATTCAATGCGCTATAACGGTATTACGTCTGTGCATGGAACACGCTGACGGTGATAAATGTAAGATCGTGTTTACTTCGCCAGAAGCAATGATGGAATTTTCTGGGGAAAAAAAGTTAAAACTTAGCCTAAACCCTTTTAACATATGTAAATTTATATTCGTTTGAAAGGTCAAGGTATTTTTTCCTTAGACGTAAACAAACCTCTCGGATTACAACACGCTATGCAAAGAATATAATCATTGAATCACGCAACTTGTACTGTTCACTTTCGCTGTGGAATCGATCACGCAACTTATGATCTGTTGACCCGTCAATATACTAAAAATCCAGAGCTTTGTAGTGTGCGCTGTGGAGATGAATTTGGCTTGGAATTTTACTGGAACGGAGCGCTTAACCCTGTACTATGATTCTGTGGAGGAATTGGGGCGGCTGGCATGCTTTAAGTGTCTTTTTTTCGCTTCGAGAAGGAGTGACTTTAAAACCGAGTATGTAGCTTTTACTCTTCTTACGAGAGGAAACTCAAAAAGCGATAAATCGCTTAAAAGGTTTCGGATCGCGCTGAAACGCAAGATGACTATAAAAAAGACAACAAGGCATTGAGGTCGGTTACTCTTATTACACTGAAAATTTACTAAAATTTAGGCTAAAATGTCTATTGACGTTTGTCGTGTGTCATTGCTGATGTTATTAAAAAGCTGTATGTTCACCTCGTTAGACCTCTCAAGTGTGGTCTACTCATCAAGCTTATTTAAGCGATATGGCAGAGGCTGTACAACGTCGGGCGACTAAGCTCATGGTTGGGAATAGGATTTCTTACAAAGAACGTTTGAATAAGACTGGTCTAATGTAGCTATCTTCTAGACGAATCTATTTACTCTTCATTTTTTTCATTCAAATGCCTGCATAGTTATTATGGCCTCGATATCTCTAATTATCTGCAGTTTTATAATTCTGGTGACTATATCCAAACCTCCGCGGATGATGTCATTATCGACCAATTACAGGCCATTTCTCAGTTCTTTTTGTCATATCCCCCATCAGTAGGGTTTTGTCAAGTTAGCGAATTAAACTGTTTAGACAAAAGAATGGCCGCCGACGGGAAAAATGTTTATCTGGTCAAACTTGGGCCGAAATCCTTCGGCGATGGGCGCAGGACATTTGCAAGGATAAAGCATCTAATTTGGTACCAGCTGCTGGCTACTAAGGCTGAAATTATCCAGAGTTAAGCTGTATTTTCGTTTTGCGTGCGAAACAGAAGATTTCGTAATCTGGAATTTTTGTTTCTGTTTACTTTCGAAGGGAATATTCAATGCGCTATAAAGGTATTACTTCTGGCCATGGATCACGCTGACGGTGATAAATGTAAGATCGTGTTTACTTCGCCAGAAGCTATGATGGAATTTTCTAGGGAAAAAAGTTAAAACTTAGCCTTTTATCATGTTTTATAGCGCTCGTCATAAACCCTTTTAAGATATGTAAATTGATAGTCGTTTGAAAGGTCAAGGTATTTTTTCTCAGACATAAACAAAATTATCCGATTACAAGTCACGCTAGACCCGCTTCAGGCAAAGAATGTTTCCATATCTCAAACCGCCCTCTTCCTGTAGTAGTAAATGACGCCCCTTTGAGCCGTAGCCAATCAGAGAGCAGTGCATATCATTAAAAATAGCTCTCGACCAATCAGAGCGCAGGATTCATACCACGTGACCCTCCAAGATGGCGGACGGGAACGAGGAAAAATTTTTCCATAGCAACGGGTGTTTTGATTGACAGGTGTTCCCTAGCAACGGGATGACAACCCTAAGGAGGCTTAAGGGAAACTGCCCACCAGCCTCGACGGAGGACTGGGACCGGTCTCACCATTTCCCTTATTTGGCCTCCGAGGTTGTGTTCCAATCAGCAACCACCGGAAGCGACCGGATTCAGCGAATGAGAGAGGACCGGAAGTGACGTTTGTTGACATGAAGGGGATAAAAAAGGTGGCTCGTGGTCGGAGACGAGTCATTATGATCCGGCGTTGGATGACAAGAAGGAGACGCAAAAGAGAGATGGCGGAAAAACTGGAATCGACGGCTCTCAAGTTGGAAGCGGATTTGCAGGAGACGGTCGACAAGTTGAAAGCGTCAGAGGAGGTTGACCCGACGAGGGACCAACCGACATCTGAGGATGAAGAGTTGAGTAAAACGGTGACGGCTCTCAAAGTAAAGATGCAGCAGGATAAAGAAGATTGCAAGCGGATGCTGGACATGGCGACTCACGTTGAGGAGAAAGAAGCGAGACCTTGTATAAGTCTGTATTCGGTCTGATTATCCATGACAGTATGGATTCTGTCATGAAGAGGGAGATAGTTCATCTCACGACGCAGATGAGTTTGTTCAGGAACAACATTTTACGGAAATTGTTGACAGATGAGACATTGACGGACGAGACTCCTATGAACATAAGGAATGTACCGAAAGGGTTCGAGGAAGCGTGGAAGGTGTGGAAAGAACAAGCCAAGAACGAGTGTCAAGAGGAACTGTCTTACCAAGCTCTTAGATCACTAATCATTTACCAAGACACATTGTAAACTTTTTTTATTGAAGTTCTTTTAAAGACAAAATATAAATGTGTTGCTGAGTCAAATGTTGCATCATTTTGAGAGCTTCACTTTCGTCATTTCCTAAATGGATGAGGGATAACATCATGTGGTCGGGTGTGAAGAATTCCCCGTGATACCCCGAGGTGCTTTCAATGACGCGTCCGTAGGGCCACAGTTTGGATAAGTCGGTCCGCACGTACCATGGGAATGGGAAGTGTTTGAGTAGAAACACGAGGGTGGTATCTTCCCCAGGACATGGCTCATCTAAGCGGATGTTGCATGCGATGGGTCTTGGTGTCTGAGGAAAAAACTTGCGCAGGGTCAGGGAAATCTCTCTAAGACCACACAATGTCTTGATTGTCTTACCTCTTTAGAGTTTGCTTTTGAGGTGTTCATACCACTCCAAAGGTAGCATGTAGGGTTCACCGAGATTGATTGATTTGCAATGGGGACAAAACGTCTCAAAGGCAGGTTTTCCCCAAGTATAACGTACTCTACAACCCCGGTGATAAAGGCTGTGCAGCACTTGGTAAAATCTCTGTAGATGGGATAATCTTTACCACACCATAGACATCCGTTCACTGAAAAAACAGACACGACAACATTTTTAACAACTCAGAAAAATTTATTCTGCACAAATCTCTTTTTACATGTGGGACGTGTGCTAAGGTCCTAGTGACCTAGCGCCCTTTCAGATTTGGCAGGAATGATTTCACATGTTTGACACGACTCATGGCCTGCTCCTCGCAATCCCCCAGGAATATGGGTTGGTAGGCGTCGTTCTCGTCATCGTAATGCATCCCGTAATAGGCGTGGCAGCACGTCACCCACACACTGCCCAGTCCCCACGCGTCTCTAAGGGGTCCCTTGATGGGATGAACAAACTTCTCATGGTGACCATGTTCCCTCAAAGACATCAGTGGCTGCCGACAGCATGGTCTTGATTGCTTGCAGACATAACATGTCTGGAATGCTTGCGGGTCCATGACTGTCGGGTGATAGAAAAAAGAATTTAAGGGGACATGATCCCAGTTTTGTAGTTGAGAAAAAATAACACTCACCTTTTGGGGTTTTCTTGTCCATTCGTCTCTGAAGAAGCAATCAGTCCAAGAAGTAAACATGTGAAGAGTGTGGACTTGCTTCGTCTCTTTTATACACTTGGACAAAGTGGATCCCAGTCTCTCCCGACTGGGGTCCAATCCCTCTCGGACACACTGGTGGGGGTATACCCCCTATCCCCCTAAGACCCACCCTCCCTCACGTGACAGGGTCCCACCCACGTGACAGCACTGCGAGTTCTGATTGGTTGACTGAATCTCTATAAAGGTGAGAGTTTTTTGTGTGAGCAGCCTTATGATTTTTTTGCTCGCGTATGTCATGGCGTTGAGACGTAGTCGCAGGCTTCGAGGTCTGGCCCCTGAAGAGACTGAGCTCCAGCAGGTTTGCTTTCATCTGCCAGAGAAGTATTGATATCAATGCCCTGACAAGATGCCAACGCACTTCCTGTTGCAAGGTGTTCATGCACAAATCCTGCCACCATCAGATGGTGACGAGACTGCCCACGTGCGGTAATTGTCGACACGAGAACGAGGCAGGCCAGCGCGAAATCGTTTTGGAAACGGACGAGGAGGTGGAGTCGGATGAGGATCCCTTTTCCATGGGTGAAGGTACGATTCCTACTAGTACTCGTGTTGAGCGGGAGTTGATTGAGTACAGACGTGATAGGAGATACCTGATCACGCACTACCCTGGATCCGTGTTTTGGCAAGAGATACCGTATGCGATTGATCCTGGTGTATGGCTTGACTATTACCATAAGTTGGAGTTATTCACTAGACTGTTTCCAGAGCAACCCTTGTATGTGCATGGAATTGTGAGAATGCCTTGCGAAGCGACGTGTTGGATGCGATGGTCCGTTTATAGGATGTTTATGTTCAATACTCCTTTTTCCGTGTTTGATGTCACGCGTAGTTTCAGATTTAGATTTTTGTTCTTTCGGGACACTACGGATAGGAGTCTTCGAATCAGTCATCTTTCTTTATTGCCTTTTAGTGGAGGACCACCGTTGTACCCGGACTCATTGTTCTGTTGATTTTTTCCTCTAGTGGACAGACAGACTTATAGAGAAAGGCTTCGTCAAAGAGTGTATGAGGTCCTCCACACTTACAGAGATGATGGTCGACCCTTTTCGACGCATGGCGTGGGAACTCCATCGTGGTCCTTCTTGAGTTATCCCCTCTCGCCCGTGATATGGTTCCAGTACTATCGCGAGCTGGAAGACTTTATATGGAACATTAGAGATATCACCTCGACGCGGCATCCCACACTGTACATTCATGCTACTGTGTTTGTCCCGTTTAACGCCACACTGCACACCGATCTACGCTTGGCGGTGTACAGAATGTTTTATCATAACACGCCTTACTCCGTGTGGCATTTTATCCGAGCCATTCGATTCAGAGTGTTGTGCGTGGCCTCGACCTCGTTCGGGGATCAATTGAGGATCGAAAGGTTGAGATTGACGGATGAACACTCCGATCCCGTTTACGTAGGCTCGGAATTATTGTGCGAGTCATGAGAGAGTCTTTCTTTGAACAACAAGAAGATGTAAACTTTTATAATGTTGAATTAAAAAAGTTACAATTTCAAACGTTTCTTGGCTTTCATGATCCTTTTGACAATACGTTCCGTCAAGGTTTTACGTCCCGGTAAGTGTTCGATCCCTTGGATCATCTTGGCATCGGCTTTCCATTTATCTTGAAGATTTTTTGCTTTGGAGTAGTCAATGTCGTGCTGCTTGGCAAGTCGATCCAGACGGTTGATACCAGGATCACCGCGTGCTAGACGTTTCTTGAGTTTGGTACCTGGTCCCATGTACTGGTAGCCTGGCCAGTGAAACTCGATCCCGGTCTTTCCCAACCATTTTTGAATGTCGATACGAAACCCCAACTGACTCGCTCTCTTTCGTCGTGTCGTCTGCTTGTGACGGGTGGGACGGGTCTTTTCTTAGTCCGTGTCCTCGTCGTCCGTGCCATAGTCCAGTTTTTGTTTATCTGGGTGGTCCCAAGATTCCCAACCTTCGGTCAATTTCTCCCACTCGTTTTCTTGGCTTTTTTGGGTTGCTTGCCTTTGGCTTTGCCTTTGGGACTGTATCCTCCGTCGTCGTCGTCGATGTACTTGGGGTCGACACCGATGGACTTTAGAAACCCTTTGGCGGCTCCGGACAAGGTGGCCTTTTTCCAACCTCCACTTTTACCACTCGACGGTTTGGGTGGAATGGGAGGTTTGGGACTCATTTTTCTCCTTTTTAATACTTGATGGGGAAGGTTTGATCTTGATACCCGAGGTGGAAGGTCCGCCATCGATGACGATCGGATCTTTCTTGACTCCTTTGACGATTTGTTTCAATAGAGTCTCTACGGGGGCATCGACCATGCCTTCGGGTTCTTCGGTACCCTGGTAGGTCAAGGGTCCCGTTTTACCGGTTCGTAGACGTTTCACCAATCGACCTTGTTCCGAGGCAAGAGGTTTGGTGATCTTGACGGCCATGCTGTCTGGAATACGCTTGTCTTTCAGGATTCAGATGCTCTTCGGCGGCCAAACGTCCCGCTTTATCCAATAAGGCATTTTCGGTCATTTGTCCCTTGTAATAATCTTTCAAACGATTAAACTCTTGCACTGGTACCATCATCACTTCGTCCGTCATTCTTGCTGTCGGGAATATCCGTGAGTTGACTCAAGGCTGTCTCGTAGCACTCTTGCCAGTACCTTGTCTGTTCTCGCTCTTTCTCTAACTCTCTTTGGAGACTCTCGGTGGTTTGTCTACCGCCGGCGCACGCTTGGCACCAGGTGTAGGTCTTACCGGGTATGGCAGAGTCTGAGACCTTCTGACATTCATCGCAGATGTCGCTGTATTTTAAAGCCAAGTACTCGTCGTGCAGGGTGTTGTATTTTCGATTCAGGAGATCCACTTGGTCTTTGTATTGGTCGGCACGCTTGTTGGCCTCTTGTAATAACTCGACGAGTCTCGAGGTGCAGTACTTGATTTTGTCTTTATGAAAATCCTCTTCTCGGCAAAACGGTTTCCATCCGGGTGTCCATCCTTTACGTTCCGGTACGACATCGACACCTTCCAGGGGGTACCCTTTGTCATCGCGTCCTTTCATCGAGGACAACAACATGCTTTGTAACAATCTTGTAATCCGCTCCAGAATCCGTTCCCTGTTTGCTTTAAGAGATGTTCTCTTCGACGTTTCAACGAGTTTCTGCGTCGTCCGATCTCCCGCAACACGTTCTTATGCCTTTTCAGTTTGTCGTACGTCTTGGATTGGATGGGTATTCTCTCTTTCAGCAAATTGAGCACCATTTCGCTGACAGCGTTGATCTGATCGGCATTGGCGTGCGTCAACATGTCACGGCGTCTGTTCCGATTGGATTCCTTCAAGACACTCTGTAGAAAGGGACGTTGTCGTCGTAACCGCTTCATCGTCTACGTCTGCGTCGATGGGATCTGGTGGCGGCTTTTATTCCTCTGAACAGACGTCCACCTTTCTGAGTACGGCGTTGGCTCCTCTTACGAATGGCTTTTCCTGCCGCGTAGGCTGCCAAGAGAGGTACGATGACCCCAGCACCTCTCTGTCGTCTCCTCTTTCTGCGAGCAGGCATGATTATGAGCAAGAACCATTCAGTGGATCCCTTATATGATTTTGTGCATAAGACTCTTTGGGTTGCCGCGACGGAGCGTTCGCTTGAAATCACGTATCTGAGCAGCGGTGGCTGGCTTTTTCTTCTTTCGATTGAAGAGGGCTGACAATCCTCTCTTGGCCCCGTACCCTGCGGCTCCCGAGGCGGCTCCCAAGGCGACGGCTTTTCCTCCTGCTATCAGCGCGGGTAACAGGGCAGCCAACGGAAGATACCTCCTTTCTGACGTCTCTTTGTCCTTCTTGGAGCGGTTCGACGCTTTGACTCTCTTCGGCATGATGCTTGGAATGAGGACTCACACGGGGGAGGTCGGCAATTTATGCTCTTGAGGGGTGACGGGACAGTGATGAAATTTCTTTTCGTACTGTTTGACTAACCGATCGGACGTGGGAGGGGTGAGATCCGTGATGGTATCGTCCATGGTCTGCATCTTGATCAGGAACCCATCAAATTCTTCCAGAGGCAACCCGCGTACATGACTTCTTAATTCAATCAACGTCTTTTCGTAGGTCGTGTAAGCAAAACGACACATGTCCATCTTGGTGGAAAAATTCTTGAATTCGTTCCATCCTTTCACGACGGTCCCGAACGCAGTCAACCCTATCATCACTAAACTATCTTCCCATACAGCACCCACGACGACACTCAATGCCATGACCAAGAGGGCTAGTCCGTTTAGGAAACCGTGAGAGTGTTTGAAATGGTAAAACATTTGACGTCTATACCACCATTGACGGTGATAGTACGCGTAGAGTCCATCCATACGATGTAGAAACTCCGGATCGATCTTGTCGGCGTATTTCCTGTAGGTGCCATTCAGCAAGGTGACGGGAGTACTCTTCATGGTTCGAGCTGCAACGTAGTTCTGTGGGAACGGATGAAGTCTCTCTCCTTTTCTGTGTAGTGAATGTAGAGATGCTGCTCCTCGGACGGGTAGTTCCTCGCGTACCGATAGAGGTCGTAGACGAGATCACTGAACGCCGTTTCCCCGTACTCGTTCATGATATGCTGTACTTCTCGAAACCCTTCGCAGGCTGCAACGCGTTCCAGCATGGCTTTGTCTTGAATCACGCTTCCTTCCTCATCCCCAGGCATGATGAGGAGATGGTAACGGCAATATCGGATGAATCGTGGAAACCACTCGGTCTCGCTTCGCAACATCTTCTTCTCAGCTTCGCACACTGGATGAACTGCGAGACACCGTAGGTCGCGATCCGTTCTTATAGGTGGTGGTGATCGTGTTGGTGGTCGTGATGCCCGCGATACGTCGACCAGCGGCTGTCTGCTGTTGATCGTGTAAGATTTGAGCCAGTTGTTGCTGCATATCGAGGTCGTTGAAACGACGTCCTGCTCGGGGTGAAGGAGTAGGGAGTGGAGGAGTAGGGAGTGTGGAATCGCCATCGTCATCGTCACCGCCACCGCCGCCACCACCGCCACCGCCGCCACCGCCGCCGCCACCGCCGCCGCCACCGCCGCCGCCGCCACCACCGCCGCCACTTCTTCGACTGCCACCACTTCTTCGACTACCGCCGCTTCTTCGACTGCCACCACTCCACTACTACTACCGCTGGCACTGCTTCTTCCACGACTTCCAGGATCACTGGGAGAGGAAGGCGTATTCTGACGTGGGACACGTCTGGGTTGTTTTCCTCCAGTCGTGGGTCTTGCCAAAGGTGTCTTGTAGGCCACCGTGGGTCTGGAACTACCTACTCCGACCGTGACATTGGAAGGAACTGGATTCGTGCTGGTGCCAACTCCGATCGTGGGTCCCTGTGGTAATATACTGGGTGAACTTGGACCTGGCGGCGTGTCCAATCGTCCTCCTACTCCCACGGACTGTGGAGATCTGATCACAGGCTCAGGGGTTCATAGTCTGAGAGAGCCTCGAGATTAAAGGAGAAGTCTTCTTCTCCACTCATCCTTGATTCGCTCCTCAACGCGTTCACTTCAACTGATGACATCTCATGATGCCCTCGTCTTTTAACAAATGACTCAGGATGCGTTGATCGTCGCGACTGGCGGGGTGAAGGTCCAATAGCATGTAGCCAAAAGGTCGTTCGGTCACTTTTCTGAACGTATCCATCACGTCTTGCCATCGAGTGGGAAACGATTGCAGTAACAGGTTCCGTAGCCCCAATTGATCCCTGGGGTTCTTGAATGCCACGATGTAATGCGCATTGCGAGAGATGGTCTTGGCGAATTTCCCGTTTGGAAAGAGATCCTGACACAGGTAGAGTACCGTGATACCTCGGTGATGCGAATCCTTGGTGAATAGGTCCAAGACGCGCTTGTCATTACCTCCTTCATCCATCAGATCGTCCAGGACTAGGACACCCCCTTCAGGGAACCATTTAGGCAGTGACTCGCTCTCGGGAATCCCTTCGTGGAATGTCACCCCTTCCTTTTTGAGTCTTTCAAACCCTTTCTGCCACGACCCGTAGCAATAATGAATGGGTTTTGGGTGTTTGTCAAACAACTCCTCGTTTTCCAGAAGTAACTGGGTCGTGAACACGGTCTTGCCACACCCCGACGGGCCTGCTATTAACAAACTGGTAGGTGTACGAAATCGAAATGCTTTGCATCGTTCCATGTTCACGGATTGTGAAAGCGCCACAATACTGGTCTTTTAAGTAACTGGTAAACGGGTAAGGACCCTTACGACGTGCCTTTTTTCTCAATTCAAAGATCGCTTGTCGAGTGGTCCAATGATGTCTCCTGAGAAGGGTTACCACTTGACGGTAACTGTAGCAGGTCAAGATGCTCTCCAAGAGTGGGATCAGACAATTCTCTTCCCGACGTAACAAGAGGAAAAGCAACTTGTCTTTACAAAGACGTAGAAAATCACGGAACCACTTTGCTTCACTCCGCAACATCTTCGAAATGAGAGAGGACTCTTGATACATTTACTTTTTATAAAACAAACATTTATTTCAACAAGTGCTTCACACCTTTCAACGAACCGCACGTGCCCTGATGACACGGGGTCTTACAAATCTTGCTCCAAAGGAGTTCGTCAACAATCAAACGTCTCAACATCTCTCCTACTTGATGATCATTGTTCACGTAATCGTTTTGTCTGAACCGATTCAAAAAATCATTCATACTACGACCTTCGGCTCGGTCGATCAGGTACATCAAAGCGTAATCCCGCAACTCTGACTGAACAGCGACTGTAAACTCTGTCCATTGTGTATCTGGTACTTGAAATGACGATTCAACCATTCCATGATCGGACCCGCGGTTCCGTACACGTCCAGCGATAGACCGTAACTGTCCATGATCTCGCACTTGTTTCCCTCGGACCACATGCCGATCCAGTGTCTACCCGGTTCGTCGTGAGGATCCGTATTGACGATGTAAGCGGTAGGTCCTTCTTGAGGCAGGGACCGTGGGAGTCGATCGCATGGGACCGTCCCGTAAAAGACGCAAGCTAGTGTCGGATGCGTTCCCGCCAAGTAATCCAACTGTAAATTATTCAGGGGTACTTTCTCCATTTTCTTCACTGGTACACGTCGTAAGTGACAATCTTGTTTCCGTTGATTTCCAGCAGGTTTTCAAACTCGCCGTACAACAAGATGGTCAGGTTCACGCCTGGATCAGCTCCAAAATCGATCACTAGACGCAGTTGACCTGTCTGCTTGGGGTTCAACACTGGACTGTCCAAACATCCATTGGCTGTGTTATCAAATACAAACATGGTGCACCTCTTGCCTTGTCCCCAGTTCTCTCTCAGGACCATGTTCCCTTTTCCTCGGCATAGAACGCCTGTCGCTTGCAGGAATCTGTAGTAGCCTCTCAGGTCTTTAGCATCATTATCGTGATTGAGTTCCAGGGTTTCATAGGGGTACTCTTCACCATTCACCAACTGCTTGATGGTGGACACATTGAACTTGCCAAAATTGAACGGGTTCGTGGTGATATCCCCATTGAAGGCAGTTTGTTTCATCAACACCACCACTAGTCGATTGGGGAGCTGGTTGTTGAATGGATTATTGCACTCAAAGTGACGGTCGTCATTGGGATGGGAATAGGTACGGATTTCTCCTCTCACGGTAGGATACGTGGCGATTTGACCACTTTTCAGACCATTGGCGATTTCTCTGTGGAGCGAGGGGGCTACCTTCACTTGAGCCAGGATGAGCTTGACATCTATATCGGCATTGGTCAGTCTCAGGGTGTTGGCACCATGCCATCGAATGGTCCACACAGCTGGGGGGTTGAGGTACATGTCGACCTGGAGCTGGATACCAGGAATCAAGAGCTTGTTCAGATGGAACACTTCCAGGTAAGGTTTCATTCTCATGGTGACTCTCTTTCCACCCAGAAATTGAACTCGGGTTTTCACCAAGGCTTTCTGTTCCTCGCTCAAGGCAGTATAATCGTCATGAGGTGTAGCAATGTCAAGCTTGTTGGCAGAGTATTCGTCGGCGTCCCCATCGTCGGGTACATCCAGGCTATTGTACCACCCTTCGGGGGTCATGATCGTACTGCCATCATCTCGGTCATGGTTCAGAGCTGCTTCTATGAACGCTTTGTAATGGTAGGTATCGGTCTGGGGGCTGATGAGTGTCCCGTTCAGTCTCACATTGATCTGTCTGAAGAGGGTATGCGCTAGATTGTTGGCCAGTCCAATGACGTCTCCCGCCAACAAATTGGTAGCGTCGTTTTTCTTGACCACAAATTCCACTTCGAAATAACTCTCCGACAAGTCGATGAAGTCTTCCTGTGGATCCACTTGGAAATTCACGGGATTGATACCCGTATTGAACTTATTGATTCTCACAAAACGTCGCGAGGCCATACTGAGATCCGTGGGTGGTACTTTGAACATGTTCAGTCGGGGATTACGGACTCCCGCCGAACGGGCGTGAGGGACCATGTCCGTCATCGTCGTCGTTTCTTTCCTCGCTTCCTCCTCCTCTTCGTACGTTTCAGAGCAGCCTGTAACCACTGGAGGTCGGGTTGTTTTGATCGTGACGGTAGGAACATGCCACCTTTATACACGCGTCTGGAGTAGCTGGGAATATGTCTCACGCGTCTGGAGTAGATGGGATTCATACTCCGAAC
>JAHPZR010006995.1:7500-41457 GCA_019787425.1 Platygyra sinensis | reverse complement strand
ATCCTACTGCTACTAGTCTTATGTGACTACTTCATCTACTTGTACTACTCGCGATCTACTGGTTTTTGCTATTTCGCCGAACGCTACTTATTGTGAACTAGATCTATGGACTTGATCTATCATTAAATCAGTTTGAATCTATCAAGTGGAGTTCGAATATCTCGCACCGCGCTACCCCTGTAGTTGTTTAGATTTGAGTAAGAAGCAACCTCTAGAATCTTGCAATTACATTAGTTCGAATTTGGCGGCGAACCTTATTCGACTGAAGCAAACCGGCTACGAGTTGTGAAGGAATTCGAAAAAGTAGGCTACGTCTTGGAGACCCACGCAATAGGCTATCCGATATCTGGATTAGAGCCATCGCCCATGTTTAGATTGTTTGCCTGTGGTCACTCAAAACTGTCATCGCTTTACCCAAAGGACCATTTAACGCAATCATCGATTAACCATGGAAACAAAGAAGGCACGTAGTAGCGCAAAGAGCATCGTGACCAAGAAGATTAAGGAAATTTCCGGTCTAATGACTGATGAAGGAAATGCAGATGAAGTGTTAAAAAGGTCAGCCGAACTAGAACAAGCGTTTAAGAAATTTCAGGAGGCGCACGAGGCGTTTCATAGACAATTAGAAGATCCAGACTCGATCAGCGAATCCGGAAATTATTACCAATCAGTTCTTAATAAGGTCGAACAGTTACAAGAAAACGTGGACGTTTGGCTAGCTGGGGTGGAAGCTTCAAGGTTAATAAGATCTTTTGAGATAAACCCTGAAGACAGCATTTCAAACGCTAGTTTAAGGACTGTCACGTCACGCTCGTCACGCTCATCGCAATCGTCACGTTCGTCACGCACATCGCATAATTCTTCTGCTAGCGCCAGGGCAAGAGCCGCAGCAAAAAGGGCTATTTTAAAGGCTGAAGTGGCGACGCTTAAGAGGCTACATGAGATTGAAGAAGAAGAAATGAAATTGCGCCAACGCAAAACTCAATTAAAGCTAGAAACTGAAATGGCAAAGGCTGAGATCGAAGAACTGGTTTATGAGCATGCCGAGAGTGAGACCACCGCAAAGTTACTTCCGGAAAGGGAGCAAAATAAGAAAAGCGTTTCGTTCTTGCAACCCCAAGCAACGCCGTGTGAAGACGAGACTATCGAAGACAACGCAGCTGCTGTAGAAGCCAAACCAGACCAATTGGCAACGGATCGTGAATTCAGCCAGCCTAGAAGACTACCTTGTCCCATGGAAGATTCTCGCGTAGCGAGTCAACGCCTTCCCTTGAACCCAGAAGCTCCTGAATGGCAGAATAAGACTCCCCAATATTCACCCTTCGATGCAGTCGCCAAGAGCACGCCAAAGACGACCCACGCCCCACCTGTTGGTGGTGATATACAACTTTTCCTGAGGCAGCAACAAGAGGCCATTATGGCGTTAACGCTTCCTCAACCTGACGTTCCTGTCTTCACCGGCGATCCAGTGGAGTACTGTGACTTCATCCGAGCCTTCGAGAACCTTATCGAGAGGAAAACGAGCAGTCCAAGCACAAGGCTTTATTATCTTCTACAGTACACGAGTGGTCAGGTACAAGACCTGGTACGAAGCTGCTTAGCCATGCAGGAGGATAGAGGCTACAAGGAAGCAAGAAAGCTACTGGCAGAGAGGTATGGTCAGTCATACAAAATCGCTACAGCGTACGTCGACCGCGTTATCAATGGCCAGCCAATCCGTACTGAAGACGGTCCTGCACTGCAGAAGTTCTCGATTTTGCTCACCAGCTGTAGAAACACGTTACAGGAGATCGGCTACCTAAACCGTCTAGAAAATCCAGAAGGTCTGAGGAAAATCGTGGACCGGCTGCCTTATCCACTTAGGCTAAAATGGCGCGAACTGGTTGACGCTATTACGCAGAAAGAAGCAAGAGACCCTAACTTGAAGGATATTACAGACTTCGTTGAAGCCAGATCAAGAGTGACCAACCATCCTATTTTCGGCAAAATTCAAGGTGAACCAAGCCGATCCAGCAGTCACAAGTACGGCAGCGACAGGTCAAAAAGGGATGCAAGGTCATTTGCAGTGGAGAGTCAGTCGAAGCCACCCTATCCGCCAACAAGCAATCCAGAGAAGAAAATATTGAAGTGTCCCTCGTGCAACAACAGTCATTGGCTTTCGCAATGCAGCGACTTCAGAAAATTACGTTTAAGCGACCGACTCAAGTTTGTTCGCGCTAAAAAACTGTGCCTAAATTGTTTAGTATCAGGACACTTTGTACAAGATTGTCCAAAGCAAAGCTTCTGTCGTATTGAAGGATGTACGAAAAAGCATTCTACCTTTCTGCATGAGAAGGATCGACCTCAGGAAGTAACGCCATCGCAACCAAACCAGAGTAACGGGGCCGCAAGCACCGAAACAAACGCAACCGCAACGCAAGTGAGTAACGGCTACGTCCAAAGTGGGACATTTCAAGCATCAAGCGTCTCCTCTACCGTAGGACTATCAATTGTGCCAGTGAAGGTCAAGGCAAAGGGCCAAGACAAGAAAGTGCTAACATACGCGTTCCTCGATTCCGGATCAAACACTTCATTCTGTACTGACGCACTACTCCGAAAACTCGATGCCAAGGGAGTGAAAACCACCCTTTCACTTACCACGATGCAAACGGCCAATGAAGCAATCGAATGTTCCCTCGTTAACCTAGAAGTTTCTGATCTCAGCGACCACAACGTAATAGAGCTACCCATGGTTTACTCTAGACCCAGTCTTCCCGTATCAACCAACGCTATTGGCACACAAGAAGACGTTAACCGCTGGCCACACCTCAAGGGTATCACAATACCCAACATCAAAGCAGAAATTGGCCTTTTGATTGGCAGCGACGTGCCGCAAATACTGCAACCAGTGGAAGTGAGAGAAAGCAAAAATGGCGGTCCCTTTGCAACGCGTACCGTTCTTGGATGGGTGCTTAACGGACCCCTTGGACGGAGAGGGCCAGATGAGGCAACTGCTAACTTCGTTGACGCTACTGCTAACCTCAGCAAGCAATTTGAAGATTATTGTAATTTAGAGTTCAACGACTCAAGCTACGAGCCCAAGATGTCGATGTCTCAGAATGATCGACGCGCATTAGAGATCATGGAAAACACTGTGAAGCTTTCAAAAGGTCATTACGAAATCGGTCTGCCATGGAAAAATAATCCGCCATGCCTAGAGAACAACAAGTCCCAAGCCGAATCGAGACTGCAACCGCTAAAGAGGCGCCTTCAAAGGGATGAAAACCTGCAAAAGAAATACGCGGATTTCATGGATGACCTGCTACGCAAGAATTATGCCGAAAAGGTGACCAGCGCGAACTTATCTCTGAAGGACGCATGGTACCTACCACACCATCCAGTATTTCACCCACAGAAACCAGACAAAGTCCGCGTCGTGTTTGACTGCTCAGCAAAATATCGTGGCACTTCTCTTAACGATCAGCTCTTACAGGGGCCGGATCTAACCAATTCGTTGGTTGGTGTACTTACGCGATTCCGACAGGAACCAGTTGCCTTCATGTCGGATATCGAAGCAATGTTCTATCAAGTTCGAGTTCTGCCGAGCGACTGCAACTATTTGCGATTCCTTTGGTGGCCAGGCGGCGACCTAGAAAAGGAGCCAGAAGAATACCGAATGTTGGTCCATTTGTTCGGCGGCGCTTCGTCTCCAAGCTGTGCGAACTACGCCTTAAAGAAAACCGCTGACCACAACAGAGAAGAATTCGACGCCGCTGCAGTCGAGACTGTAAAGCGAAATTTCTATGTAGATGACTGCCTTCGTTCAGTTGCTACAGATACACAAGCTGTTCGTTTGGCAGGACAACTCCGTGAGCTGCTATCCAAAGGAGGCTTTCGCCTTACAAAGTGGATATCCAATTCTAAAGAAGTGATCAACTCCGTTCCTGAGTCTGAAAGAGCACCCTCAGTCAAGGATCTTGACCTCGACAAGAACTCAGCGCTAACTGAACGAGCCTTAGGTGTCCAGTGGAATGTTCAAGCGGATACCTTTAGTTTCAAAATCGCTAGCAAAGAAAAACCAGCCACAAGAAGAGGAATTCTGTCCGTCGTCTCTTCAATCTATGATCCACTGGGTTTCGTTTCACCCTGTATTCTACCTGCCAAAGGTATCCTGCAAGACCTGTGTCTCAAGGGCCTCGGATGGGATGACCAGATCCCCGAACTTAGCAAACAGAAATGGGCAGCCTGGCTTAAAGAACTGCCTAAACTGGAACAATTTGAAATTCCCCGATGCTTCAAACCACCAGATTTCTCAGATGTTCAACAGTGTGAGCTTCATCACTTCTCAGACGCCTCTTGTCAAGGCTATGGAGCGGTTTCATATCTCCGACAAATCGACGTGAAGGGTAAAGTCCACTGTTCCATAATCATGGCAAAGTCGAGATTAGCTCCCCTAAAAGCAATGACGATTCCGAGAATGGAATTATCCGCAGCAGTTTTAGCAACAAGATTGGACAAGATGATCAGACGAGAACTCGATTTGCCCGTTGACAGTTCTACTTTCTGGACCGACAGCACTTGCGTTCTTCGATACATAGAGAACAAAGAAAAAAGATTCCAGATCTTTGTCGCCAATCGCGTTTCGGCAATATTGGATCAGTCCACAGCAACCCAATGGCGATATGTGGAGACATCGCTAAATCCAGCAGACGAAGCATCCAGAGGAATGACAGTTGACGCACTACTAAGGAACGACCGCTGGTCACAAGGACCCCCATTTCTAAAGCAACCTGAGGAAACTTGGCCGCAAAGACCCGCTGATATCGGCGAGATCTCCGACAGCGACCCAGAAGTCAAGAAGACCGTTGAAGTCTTTGCAAATAAAGCAAACGATCAAAGTAACCACATTACTGAGGCAATAGAGAAGTTTTCCTCGTGGACACGTCTGAAGAAAGTTATGGCCTGGGTGTTACGCTACAAGCAGAGCCTAAAGAAGCAAAGTCAGCGCCGCAAGGCAAAGGAAGCTATCAGCTACCAATCAGATGTCAGTAAAATCACACCATTGAGCGTGTCCGAAGTCAACGAAGCAGAAAGGGAAATCGTCAGACTCGTACAGAAACAAAACTTCAAAGAAGAATTATTAGCTCTAAGTCGAGTCAATCGAGTCTGCAAGGAGACGGAGAAAAGGGCAACCAAGAACCCTACAAAGAAAAGCAGCAGTATTTACAAGCTCGATCCTGTTTTGGAAAACGGCCTCATCCGTGTAGGAGGACGCCTGCACCAAGCACCAATCGAGAGCGATGCTAAACATCCAGTGATTCTCCCAAGAAAGCATCACATCATCAAGTTAATCATCAACTACTATCACAGAGCCTCTGGTCACTCTGGAGTCGAGTACACGCTGTCGTTGATCAGGGAGAAATATTGGATTGTCGGGGCGCGATCAAGTGTACGCAACATTGTCAGTGCGTGTTTCAATTGCCGGAGACGTCAAGCGCCAGTAATGCAACAGAAAATGGCAAGCCTACCAGAGGAGAGAATAACGCCTTCCAAGCCACCATTCACGAACGTAGGGGTCGATTGTTTTGGTCCCTTCACAGTTCGTCGCGGACGGACAACTGCTAAGAGATATGGTGTTTTGTTTACTTGCCTGGCCATCCGTGCAGTCCATATCGAAGTGGTCTATTCTTTAGACACCGAGTCCTTCATCAACGCTCTCCGACGTTTTATTGCAAGGAGAGGACGCCCAGAAAAAATAAGGTCAGACAACGGAGGCAATTTCGTGAAAGGTGAAAAAGAGCTACGCGAAGCCCTTCAAGCGTGGAATCAAGCTCAGATTCACGAATGCCTGCTACAGCACGATGTCAAGTGGATATTCAACCCACCCGCTGCATCACACTTCGGAGGAGTGTGGGAAAGGTGCATAAGAACAGTGAGAAAGGTCATGAAAGCGCTACTCAAACAGCAAGTTCTTGATGATGAAAGTCTAAACACGCTGATGTGTGAGGTGGAGTCCATTGTTAATGGAAGACCAATCACCAAAGTGTCCGATGATCCAAGGGATCTCAACGCACTCACACCCAATCATCTCTTGTTACTTCGAGCGGGAACAGCAATGCCACCTGGTGTATTTTCCAAGGAAGATAACTACACCTGTCGCAGATGGCGCCAAGTGCAATATCTTAGCGATATCTTCTGGTCACGCTGGACCAGAGAGTACCTGCCGTCACTTCAGCAACGCCAAAAGTGGACCAAGCCACAGTGTAATCTCGCCGTGAACGATATTGTGCTACTTCTTGATGAGAATATGCCCCGCAGTCTTTGGCCACTAGCACGAGTGCTAGAAGTATACAGTAATCGCAAGGATGGACTAGTACGCTCAGCTAAAGTCAAGACAAGGACGTCTGTGTTTGTGCGACCCGTGGACAAGATTATTCTACTTGAGGCTGCACAGATGTCAAGCAAGGATTAGATAAGTTTAGCTAGTATTATGGACACTATATAACCATGAACATTATTATTATTAGAAATAGTCATTGTTTTAGCGTTTCAAACCTATTATAGTTTATGTGTAAAGGCTATTTGTAACGCCTTTAAGGGGCCGGAATGTTAGTTTTGAAACGCCTATCGTTTATTAATTTCCTATGTAACTTCCTACTGATTTATTATCAGTTATTATTCCAGCCAAGTACGTGATTTCAAAATCAAAGCTTTCATAGAATCGTGATTTCGCACGTATCCAATAGTTCTGGAAGTTTTGCCGCTAGGAAATAGTCTTTATTGTGGGCGCCACGTTTCTCGTCGTCACAACGCCCTAGTTTTTTCACGCATCATAGGCAATAAAACACGAAGCGCAACTTAGTTTAGTCAGAGATTGTTAGTGAAGTTACACCGCTACCGTGCTACGATCAGAGGATCCCCAAGTTACCCCAAGCTACCGCTATTTCAAGTGTTTTTCACTGTCACTCTGCTGCTCTTTGGTGCGAGTCGTCAACCAAAGTACGTAAGTTTTTATTTGCTAAGTTGCTTATTGTCAGTCTTTTCGTTATCACGAAAGGCTTCATTTAGTATCTAGGTTTTATTGCCGTGAAATCGCTTTCACGAGATCTAAGGCTTATGTCAAGTTACTTAGGCCAATTGTCATATGATTGCCAAATTGTGATTCTTTCACGCTATATTTAGCTGTTTTACAAGAGAGCCGTTGATATCTTCGTTTGTTACGACGAGAAACGTGGCGCCCACAATAAAGACTATTTCCTAGCGGCAAAACTTCCAGAACTATTGGATACGTGCGAAATCACGATTCTATGAAAGCTTTGATTTTGAAATCACGTACTTGGCTGGAATAATAACTGATAATAAATCAGTAGGAAGTTACATAGGAAATTAATAAACGATAGGCGTTTCAAAACTAACATTCCGGCCCCTTAAAGGCGTTACAAATAGCCTTTACACATAAACTATAATAGGTTTGAAACGCTAAAACAATGACTATTTCTAATAATAATAATGTTCATGGTTATATAGTGTCCATAATACTAGCTAAACTTATCTAATCCTTGCTTGACATCTGTGCAGCCTCAAGTAGAATAATCTTGTCCACGGGTCGCACAAACACAGACGTCCTTGTCTTGACTTTAGCTGAGCGTACTAGTCCATCCTTGCGATTACTGTATACTTCTAGCACTCGTGCTAGTGGCCAAAGACTGCGGGGCATATTCTCATCAAGAAGTAGCACAATATCGTTCACGGCGAGATTACACTGTGGCTTGGTCCACTTTTGGCGTTGCTGAAGTGACGGCAGGTACTCTCTGGTCCAGCGTGACCAGAAGATATCGCTAAGATATTGCACTTGGCGCCATCTGCGACAGGTGTAGTTATCTTCCTTGGAAAATACACCAGGTGGCATTGCTGTTCCCGCTCGAAGTAACAAGAGATGATTGGGTGTGAGTGCGTTGAGATCCCTTGGATCATCGGACACTTTGGTGATTGGTCTTCCATTAACAATGGACTCCACCTCACACATCAGCGTGTTTAGACTTTCATCATCAAGAACTTGCTGTTTGAGTAGCGCTTTCATGACCTTTCTCACTGTTCTTATGCACCTTTCCCACACTCCTCCGAAGTGTGATGCAGCGGGTGGGTTGAATATCCACTTGACATCGTGCTGTAGCAGGCATTCGTGAATCTGAGCTTGATTCCACGCTTGAAGGGCTTCGCGTAGCTCTTTTTCACCTTTCACGAAATTGCCTCCGTTGTCTGACCTTATTTTTTCTGGGCGTCCTCTCCTTGCAATAAAACGTCGGAGAGCGTTGATGAAGGACTCGGTGTCTAAAGAATAGACCACTTCGATATGGACTGCACGGATGGCCAGGCAAGTAAACAAAACACCATATCTCTTAGCAGTTGTCCGTCCGCGACGAACTGTGAAGGGACCAAAACAATCGACCCCTACGTTCGTGAATGGTGGCTTGGAAGGCGTTATTCTCTCCTCTGGTAGGCTTGCCATTTTCTGTTGCATTACTGGCGCTTGACGTCTCCGGCAATTGAAACACGCACTGACAATGTTGCGTACACTTGATCGCGCCCCGACAATCCAATATTTCTCCCTGATCAACGACAGCGTGTACTCGACTCCAGAGTGACCAGAGGCTCTGTGATAGTAGTTGATGATTAACTTGATGATGTGATGCTTTCTTGGGAGAATCACTGGATGTTTAGCATCGCTCTCGATTGGTGCTTGGTGCAGGCGTCCTCCTACACGGATGAGGCCGTTTTCCAAAACAGGATCGAGCTTGTAAATACTGCTGCTTTTCTTTGTAGGGTTCTTGGTTGCCCTTTTCTCCGTCTCCTTGCAGACTCGATTGACTCGACTTAGAGCTAATAATTCTTCTTTGAAGTTTTGTTTCTGTACGAGTCTGACGATTTCCCTTTCTGCTTCGTTGACTTCGGACACGCTCAATGGTGTGATTTTACTGACATCTGATTGGTAGCTGATAGCTTCCTTTGCCTTGCGGCGCTGACTTTGCTTCTTTAGGCTCTGCTTGTAGCGTAACACCCAGGCCATAACTTTCTTCAGACGTGTCCACGAGGAAAACTTCTCTATTGCCTCAGTAATGTGGTTACTTTGATCGTTTGCTTTATTTGCAAAGACTTCAACGGTCTTCTTGACTTCTGGGTCGCTGTCGGAGATCTCGCCGATATCAGCGGGTCTTTGCGGCCAAGTTTCCTCAGGTTGCTTTAGAAATGGGGGTCCTTGTGACCAGCGGTCGTTCCTTAGTAGTGCGTCAACTGTCATTCCTCTGGATGCTTCGTCTGCTGGATTTAGCGATGTCTCCACATATCGCCATTGGGTTGCTGTGGACTGATCCAATATTGCCGAAACGCGATTGGCGACAAAGATCTGGAATCTTTTTTCTTTGTTCTCTATGTATCGAAGAACGCAAGTGCTGTCGGTCCAGAAAGTAGAACTGTCAACGGGCAAATCGAGTTCTCGTCTGATCATCTTGTCCAATCTTGTTGCTAAAACTGCTGCGGATAATTCCATTCTCGGAATCGTCATTGCTTTTAGGGGAGCTAATCTCGACTTTGCCATGATTATGGAACAGTGGACTTTACCCTTCACGTCGATTTGTCGGAGATATGAAACCGCTCCATAGCCTTGACAAGAGGCGTCTGAGAAGTGATGAAGCTCACACTGTTGAACATCTGAGAAATCTGGTGGTTTGAAGCATCGGGGAATTTCAAATTGTTCCAGTTTAGGCAGTTCTTTAAGCCAGGCTGCCCATTTCTGTTTGCTAAGTTCGGGGATCTGGTCATCCCATCCGAGGCCCTTGAGACACAGGTCTTGCAGGATACCTTTGGCAGGTAGAATACAGGGTGAAACGAAACCCAGTGGATCATAGATTGAAGAGACGACGGACAGAATTCCTCTTCTTGTGGCTGGTTTTTCTTTGCTAGCGATTTTGAAACTAAAGGTATCCGCTTGAACATTCCACTGGACACCTAAGGCTCGTTCAGTTAGCGCTGAGTTCTTGTCGAGGTCAAGATCCTTGACTGAGGGTGCTCTTTCAGACTCAGGAACGGAGTTGATCACTTCTTTAGAATTGGATATCCACTTTGTAAGGCGAAAGCCTCCTTTGGATAGCAGCTCACGGAGTTGTCCTGCCAAACGAACAGCTTGTGTATCTGTAGCAACTGAACGAAGGCAGTCATCTACATAGAAATTTCGCTTTACAGTCTCGACTGCAGCGGCGTCGAATTCTTCTCTGTTGTGGTCAGCGGTTTTCTTTAAGGCGTAGTTCGCACAGCTTGGAGACGAAGCGCCGCCGAACAAATGGACCAACATTCGGTATTCTTCTGGCTCCTTTTCTAGGTCGCCGCCTGGCCACCAAAGGAATCGCAAATAGTTGCAGTCGCTCGGCAGAACTCGAACTTGATAGAACATTGCTTCGATATCCGACATGAAGGCAACTGGTTCCTGTCGGAATCGCGTAAGTACACCAACCAACGAATTGGTTAGATCCGGCCCCTGTAAGAGCTGATCGTTAAGAGAAGTGCCACGATATTTTGCTGAGCAGTCAAACACGACGCGGACTTTGTCTGGTTTCTGTGGGTGAAATACTGGATGGTGTGGTAGGTACCATGCGTCCTTCAGAGATAAGTTCGCGCTGGTCACCTTTTCGGCATAATTCTTGCGTAGCAGGTCATCCATGAAATCCGCGTATTTCTTTTGCAGGTTTTCATCCCTTTGAAGGCGCCTCTTTAGCGGTTGCAGTCTCGATTCGGCTTGGGACTTGTTGTTCTCTAGGCATGGCGGATTATTTTTCCATGGCAGACCGATTTCGTAATGACCTTTTGAAAGCTTCACAGTGTTTTCCATGATCTCTAATGCGCGTCGATCATTCTGAGACATCGACATCTTGGGCTCGTAGCTTGAGTCGTTGAACTCTAAATTACAATAATCTTCAAATTGCTTGCTGAGGTTAGCAGTAGCGTCAACGAAGTTAGCAGTTGCCTCATCTGGCCCTCTCCGTCCAAGGGGTCCGTTAAGCACCCATCCAAGAACGGTACGCGTTGCAAAGGGACCGCCATTTTTGCTTTCTCTCACTTCCACTGGTTGCAGTATTTGCGGCACGTCGCTGCCAATCAAAAGGCCAATTTCTGCTTTGATGTTGGGTATTGTGATACCCTTGAGGTGTGGCCAGCGGTTAACGTCTTCTTGTGTGCCAATAGCGTTGGTTGATACGGGAAGACTGGGTCTGGTCACAAGGACCCCCATTTCTAAAGCAACCTGAGGAAACTTGGCCGCAAAGACCCGCTGATATCGGCGAGATCTCCGACAGCGACCCAGAAGTCAAGAAGACCGTTGAAGTCTTTGCAAATAAAGCAAACGATCAAAGTAACCACATTACTGAGGCAATAGAGAAGTTTTCCTCGTGGACACGTCTGAAGAAAGTTATGGCCTGGGTGTTACGCTACAAGCAGAGCCTAAAGAAGCAAAGTCAGCGCCGCAAGGCAAAGGAAGCTATCAGCTACCAATCAGATGTCAGTAAAATCACACCATTGAGCGTGTCCGAAGTCAACGAAGCAGAAAGGGAAATCGTCAGACTCGTACAGAAACAAAACTTCAAAGAAGAATTATTAGCTCTAAGTCGAGTCAATCGAGTCTGCAAGGAGACGGAAAAAAGGGCAACCAAGAACCCTACAAAGAAAAGCAGCAGTATTTACAAGCTCGATCCTGTTTTGGAAAACGGCCTCATCCGTGTAGGAGGACGCCTGCACCAAGCACCAATCGAGAGCGATGCTAAACATCCAGTGATTCTCCCAAGAAAGCATCACATCATCAAGTTAATCATCAACTACTATCACAGAGCCTCTGGTCACTCTGGAGTCGAGTACACGCTGTCGTTGATCAGGGAGAAATATTGGATTGTCGGGGCGCGATCAAGTGTACGCAACATTGTCAGTGCGTGTTTCAATTGCCGGAGACGTCAAGCGCCAGTAATGCAACAGAAAATGGCAAGCCTACCAGAGGAGAGAATAACGCCTTCCAAGCCACCATTCACGAACGTAGGGGTCGATTGTTTTGGTCCCTTCACAGTTCGTCGCGGACGGACAACTGCTAAGAGATATGGTGTTTTGTTTACGTGCCTGGCCATCCGTGCAGTCCATATCGAAGTGGTCTATTCTTTAGACACCGAGTCCTTCATCAACGCTCTCCGACGTTTTATTGCAAGGAGAGGACGCCCAGAAAAAATAAGGTCAGACAACGGAGGCAATTTCGTGAAAGGTGAAAGAGAGCTACGCGAAGCCCTTCAAGCGTGGAATCAAGCTCAGATTCACGAATGCCTGCTACAGCACGATGTCAAGTGGATATTCAACCCACCCGCTGCATCACACTTCGGAGGAGTGTGGGAAAGGTGCATAAGAACAGTGAGAAAGGTCATGAAAGCGCTACTCAAACAGCAAGTTCTTGATGATGAAAGTCTAAACACGCTGATGTGTGAGGTGGAGTCCATTGTTAATGGAAGACCAATCACCAAAGTGTCCGATGATCCAAGGGATCTCAACGCACTCACACCCAATCATCTCTTGTTACTTCGAGCGGGAACAGCAATGCCACCTGGTGTATTTTCCAAGGAAGATAACTACACCTGTCGCAGATGGCGCCAAGTGCAATATCTTAGCGATATCTTCTGGTCACGCTGGACTAGAGAGTACCTGCCGTCACTTCAGCAACGCCAAAAGTGGACCAAGCCACAGTGTAATCTCGCCGTGAACGATATTGTGCTACTTCTTGATGAGAATATGCCCCGCAGTCTTTGGCCACTAGCACGAGTGCTAGAAGTATACAGTAATCGCAAGGATGGACTAGTACGCTCAGCTAAAGTCAAGACAAGGACGTCTGTGTTTGTGCGACCTGTGGACAAGATTATTCTACTTGAGGCTGCACAGATGTCAAGCAAGGATTAGATAAGTTTAGCTAGTATTATGGACACTATATAACCATGAACATTATTATTATTAGAAATAGTCATTGTTTTAGCGTTTCAAACCTATTATAGTTTACGTGTAAAGGCTATTTGTAACGCCTTTAAGGGGCCGGAATGTTAGTTTTGAAACGCCTATCGTTTATTAATTTCCTATGTAACTTCCTACTGATTTATTATCAGTTATTATTCCAGCCAAGTACGTGATTTCAAAATCAAAGCTTTCATAGAATCGTGATTTCGCACGTATCCAATAGTTCTGGAAGTTTTGCCGCTAGGAAATAGTCTTTATTGTGGGCGCCACGTTTCTCGTCGTCACAACGCCCTAGTTTTTTCACGCATCATAGGCAATAAAACACGAAGCGCAACTTAGTTTAGTCAGAGATTGTTAGTGAAGTTACACCGCTACCGTGCTACGATCAGAGGATCCCCAAGTTACCCCAAGCTACCGCTATTTCAAGTGTTTTTCACTGTCACTCTGCTACTCTTTGGTGCGAGTCGTCAACCAAAGTACGTAAGTTTTTATTTGCTAAGTTGCTTATTGTCAGTCTTTTCGTTATCACGAAAGGCTTCATTTAGTATCTAGGTTTTATTGCCGTGAAATCGCTTTCACGAGATCTAAGGCTTATGTCAAGTTACTTAGGCCAATTGTCATATGATTGCCAAATTGTGATTCTTTCACGCTATATTTAGCTGTTTTACAAGAGAGCCGTTGATATCTTCGTTTGTTACGACAGGAGTTGTTATCGCCTCAGTTTATTTTCAAGTATCAATCGTCACGTCTGTTTCACGCTATGCTCTCGTTAGTTCTATTATGTTTGTTCTATTCTGTTAGATTTGTATTTTTATGTCTTATCTAAGGGACGTATTCTTAACTATCGCCTTTCAGTTCGAACCTACTACTACTACTACTACTACTTATCCTACTGCTACTAGTCTTATGCGACTACTTCATCTACTTGTACTACTCGCGATCTACTGGTTTTTGCTATTTTGCCGAACGCTACTTATTGTGAACTAGATCTATGGACTTGATCTATCATTAAATCAGTTTGAATCTATCAAGTGGAGTTCGAATATCTCGCACCGCGCTACCCCTGTAGTTGTTTAGATTTGAGTAAGAAGCAACCTCTAGAATCTTGAAATTTACAGTGGTATGGCGAAAAGTATACGGAAATTTCCTTGTATCAGTGTATCCTTGCTGCCCAAAGAAACATGGAAATTTCCGTAGAGCTGCATTGATGTATAAAAGAACATTGGAGAGATTTATTGAGCACATATCACAGTGAAGTAGCCTTTCATTATTGTCTACTTTACGACAGTGTGTATGCAGCTGACAGTGGCAAACGTCAAATCCGAAAATGAACAGTTAACAGCAGTTAATCTTGCTACAAAGAAGCTACGTATTTATAGCGTAAGTCAGTTATTCGAGAGAGTTCTTCGCTAAATTTAGTGAGTGAGACGAGGCAGATATTTCGAAAACACATGATATGATTTCATACAAATTTTATTTTGAGATACACATAACCTTATCACGATCTCAACAAGACAGCTCTCTTTGGAAGATTCGTGGACCTAGAAATTAAAGAAACAACCTATGTCAATAAATTGTAAAAAAAATGTTATGAAGTCTTTTAATTAACGTTTGGAAGACTTTAGTCTCTTGTTTAGTTCGTGTTCACTGCGCTAACCTTCGGCTGCATGTATTGGTTTAGTCTCTTGTTTGGCCCGTGTTCACTGAGTTTATCTAAGTTCGGCTGCATGTTTTCTTTGTTTACTAGTTCATGTTCACTGTGTTTATCTTCGGCTGCATGTATGGATTTCAGCATTTAAGGAATGAGTATTAATATTTGTAAACCGCTTACTCACAATGCGCCATCTCCTTCATATATTTACATGTAATCGGACCCAAAACTTAATATTCGCTTACACATATATATTTTTAGATTTATTAGGTTTACAATGCCACATGTAGGTTTTCAGTTAGCGAAAATTAAAAAACTGGCGCACTTTTGGATAATAATGACCGGCCCAAGTACTGACCTACAAAATATACTTTTGTGGACATCCGGTGTTCATGGGCTCATTCTGTGACTATTTTAATTCGAGTCATTGAAGTTCATTTAAGACTTAGCAAAGCAAAATTAATCTATTTCTTTTACCTGTATAGATTGATGAACTGTAGCATGTTCGCCGATTGTCTTCTCACCTAGTTTTGATATACAACCTCACTTGCTGGCAGTTCCACAACCAATAATGTACCGCAGTGTCCTGTCCTGTTCGGTGTCGTTACAGCTTATCAGGCTACCAGCTCATGTCTGCTTTCATCGCGAGAACATGTTTGTTCAATATTTAGTCGGGACAGCACTTCGATTCTCAAAAGTATTATAAGCTCATAAGATGACCGACCGTTAAACAGCACAGCCGAAATGAAAGCAGCTTGTTTGACAGTTAATTTCACCGCAGTGATAGGTATATTTCTGCGGTTATTTATAACAGCATCCTGACCCGGATCCGGCTCAGTGATTCTATCGCTTATAGTTCTGCGAATGCAAACAGAACTAACACTTTTCTCAAAGTAACACTTTTTCTAAAGCGTAGTGTCTTGCTTTTCTCTTTTTTATTTACCGGCCACTATTGTTATATGCCTCGTTATTCAAAGCCGACACCGACAAATGTAAAACAATGGAGTTGCTCCTAATTACGGAAACCTGAACAATAGCATTCCTAAAACGTCTGACGTTACTGCGGTTTTAACGGAATCACGTACTGCAATCCGCCAAAAGGGCAAATGACGCTTGGAGCTGTAGCTGGGAAGGAGGTCTGCTCCGGTTCGAAAACATGGTTGATAAATGGTTACGATGGGTCCTATGCAGAGGTACTGCCAAGTTTAGGAGACAAAACATCTGACGTGTGCAAGTAAGTGGAATGAATCGCGCACGATCTTCTGAAACTTATATATTGACATTATCAGTGCGGAGATAAAGCATGGCGTTTACGGCGCAAACGGCAAAGGTGAAACTTTTTGCCGTCTGTCTTGGCTGTTTATGCTCTAAAGTGATGGTACTGGAGGTGAATATCAGAAGTCGTTTTTTGTGTGTGATATATTTAAAGAAAACAACACAGAATCTAAAAATCAAAGGGGAAATTTTTGCCCTTTGCTGTCACGTAAACGTCAAATGTACTCAATAGATGACGTTTGCGGCAGACGGCAGACGGCTAACGCCATAAATTACCTCTCATTTTTTATTCTTTTCTTGTACTGAATCCCTAATTAAATCACACAAATATAGAAAAAAAACTGTCTTCTATTCACCGCAAAGATAACTATTTTTAATCTACTGAACAGAGAGCTGAAGACAGACGGCAAAAGTTTCATTTTTGCTGTTTGACGTAACGTCATTTGTGGCGGCGGTGCGGTCGCGTAAAAGAGTGTCAACGGTACTGTCGAAAAGTAAAATATATAAATTAATCTTTCTACCACGTGTATTGGCCATTTTAAGAGCAAGACTCGATTTATTTTAAGCAATCACTGCGCTCTAGATCAATTAAAAAATACCATAATACTTTATTACTGCTTCTAGTCTTATTGCCAGCCCTTAAACGGCTCCGAAAGTGACCAATCTGCTTCTTGAGGTCTTGTCAAAAGTTCGTTCAAAAGAAGTGGCACAATGGAAGTGATATCTTTCAGTTGGATTTTTTTGGTCAGTGAATTTGAACTTTTTCCTACAGAACTAACGTATCAAAGGAGAGGGCTTTACCCGAGTCTGAATTGGCAACTTGCGGGAATATTTCGCTAGTGAATAGATCATTAGATTAAACCAAAAAATGCTCAGGATCTAGAGGACTAGAGTAAGTTTGTGTATAACAATCAGTGTTGATGTATTTTGTTTCTTTAATTTCCAGGTTCCTGGCTCATTAAAAGAGAGAAGAGTGTACTCTTGTTTCATACTGATGTATCTTTAAGTTAGTTGATTAAAACTATTTAATTCCTCCGCAGTTCTCAAGTTGTATTTAGATTTTATATTTCGCAAGATTTAGTTGAGCAATGGATCATCAGATAGGGAAAGGCTTGTTTATGTGTAACGTACACAAACCTTTCCATGTACGTTTTGTTAGTGTAGCCATAACTGAGGTACATGGAAATTTCCGTGTATCTTGCCACAAGTTTCGTTGCAAGGTACATGGAAATTTCCATGTACCTTGCCATATGTTTCATCGCAAGGTACATGGAAATTTCCATGTACCTTGCCATATGTTTCGTTGCAAGGTACATGGAAATTTCCATGTACCTTGCCATATGTTTCATCGCAAGGTACATGGAAATTTCCATGTACCTTGCCATACGTTTCATCGCAAGGTACATGGAAATTTCCATGTACCTTGCCATCATGTTTCCATGTTCTGCAAGGTACATGGAAATTTCCATGTACCTTGCCATATGTTTCGTTGCAAGGTACATGGAAATTTCCACGTACCTTGTCATATGTCTCGTTGCAAGGTACATGGAAATTTCCACGTACCTTGTCATATGTCTCGTTGCAAGGTACATGGAAATTTCCATGTACCTTGCCATATGTTTCGTTGCACAGGTACATGGAAATTTCCACGTACCTTGTGTGTTTATTGCAAGGTACATGGAAATTTCATGTACCTTACCAATGTTCTTGCAAGGTACATGGAAATTTCCATGTACCTTACCCAATCCGTTGATGCAAGGTACAGGGAAATTTCCATGTACCTTGCCATATGTTTCGTAAAAGAAAAAATTGGCAGAGGTTACCTGAATTACTGATAAATTTGCCAATCCTTTTTAAAATTGGCAAAATTAACAAAATTAGCGTTGTTTCATGCCAAGAGAAAGCGGCCTCATACATGCTTTTGACCAAAAATGGACGTTTAGGCTTACTTTTTACCATATTTGATGCCTTGCCTTGCAAAAAACGCCTTTTCAAAGCTGATTCTTGCAACTAGATCTTGGCAAAAATGTTGACCTCTCTTGACATTTTTACCATAGCTGTCTTTAAAGCTCCTGTCCTGGTAAGGATTTCGGTAATTTACGCATTCCTTACCAGGTCTCATTTTCGTTACCCGTGGCAAAATTTAAGCAGTTTATGTGAAATTGTGCCAAAACTTTTACCACTCTGGCAAAATAATAGCCATAAAGGGCATTTAATGCCAGATTTGCTAATTTCGTCTGGAAAAAATTAGGCCGTTTTACTTTATTTGTTCCAGAAATTACGTTTTAGAATATCCCGTTTGTTTTTAGAACGTGTTATCATTAATAAATGAGACTAAGAAAAAGTTTTTGTATATATCGGCCGGGATTTTAAATTTTCTAACAAGCAAGTCATTACAGCTTAATCGAAAGCAAAATATCTTTTGTATACTTTAAATAGCTACCTCAACAACTTTCCCTTCAACTTAATCTTAGGCGAAAGCTCACTTAACTAATGAGGACGCTTCGTAAGATCTCAAAATGCGCAACAACAGCCCCACGAAATTTGCTTTGAAGCAGAAACTCAATTTGATATGCTTTTATATCTGTTTTTAACATGCGAACGAACTTTAGAGAGATGAATGGACCACCCTGATAGAGAATAATCAAACTTTTCGTAAAAAAGGAATGTTATGGTATCATAAGAAAAAAAAAAGAGATTGTTTTTAAAAAGCGAGGAATAAAGGTTGTACAGCATAACGAGTTTATTACATGTATCTGCCACAAGTCGTCAAATCAGATGAAATATTAAAGAGAAAATATGTAAATAATTCCATTAAATGGAACCATACGGTGCTCTCTTATACTTCAAATAAACGACAGGCCACTGGAATACATATTTGAGTGACTAGTTCACTAGAATTATAATGTACATAGTTACAATACTCGCAGAAGAACTGATTTGCACCTGCCCAAAGTCAAACTTTGCCTTGCAAAAAGAACTTTTAGTTATTTGGGCTCAGCACTTTTTAATCTATTACTTCGTAGCATCCAAAAGGCAGTCACTTTCTTCTCAGTTTAAAGTTTTAATTAAGATGTAAAATTTTTAAATCTTATAGTCGCTAGATTATTGTGAATTAATGCATGCTTGTTTTTATTTCATAGTTATATCATTTGTTTCCAGGAGCCATAATCGGGGACGGAGACCGTAAGCGCGCGCCATTTCTAGTATTGGGGTTGGCGCCATGATATGGGACAATTTTTCTATTTTAGAACAAATTGCGCCATCGCCTGCGGCACACGAGCGCACATTGCTGCGAGGATTTTCGCGGATGTCGCGCAGGGGAAATGGCGTCCGAAATTCCCGAAATCGTTTATGCTTTTGGATCCTTTTGGCCCATCACTCAGCGCCTTCATGGCTGTTGGAATTTTGATTAAGTAATTCCGCCGTAAGTTGCTCCAGTCTGAGTGAAGACGATGCCTAATTTAGGTATGTCCCGCTTTTTATCTCTGACCAAGTTGAGTTCCGCTGCTCCTTTTACGACAACTTCACATTACTCTAATCTAAATTTCACATATGAAGAAGATTAGCAGCTTTTCCATAACACAGAAGAAAAAAGAACTAGTTGGATATAGCGGCGTTTAGGCCCAATAAGTGACAGTAGGTTTATGTCCGTAGATGCTACTTAGTTTTGTTTGTGTAAATCCAATTAATTGTCTGTTGTCGATGAGTAAGAGCGCCCGCCGATGCGTGTTTTGCACAGCTAGTAAAACATGATAAATTGGACTTCGCACTTTGGTGTGAAACGTATATCGAACTCATATAATATCTCTAATGTTTAAGGTTGATTAATGTTTGAGAACATATTAAAAGCTTAGCTGAAAATATGTGAAAACAGCAGAAATAGTCAGAAAAGTTACGATGACGCTTGTAATCAAAACTCGAATAAAGATTTCGATTGAGTTAAAACTCCTTGTCTATTTTATTTTCGCAGCGTAAAGTTTCACTATGTGAAAGAAACACACATGATGTTAGGAGCCTTTTGGCGAACGTTAGTGAAAATTAATTGTTGTAGTATCTCAGCACAAAAGACAACGAAACCAATCTTTTTCACGATTTGTTGACAATCTGAAAACACCGACTCGGACTTGAAAGTGCACGCGTTGCACCATGCAAATGAACTACTCGTACGCGTCAGACAAAAACTTTTGCAAACTAGCCAAACGAGCAGAAACAACAAGAAACTATCAAAAACAGGTTTTGGTTATGATTAAGCATTGTTTGGCAAACTCACAAATTGACAGCTCGATACCGGAGTAAACAGTGTTCTTACAGAACTCTACAGAACAAACACAAAAGTTTACGCGTATACCTAGCCGGCGAGTGGATTTTATTCATTTACAGCGCGACATTAAAGAAATTCTCGACCTTGAAAAACACACCTTTTCCATTAAATCAGAGCATAAAAGTACATAGAAGAGTCCTGCTTCTTCTTCTCTGCCTTATTCCCTGCCATTGCAGTGAAAAATCGGCAAGAGGATCTCGCAACTCTCACTTCATCACACAACGTGACAACATCCACGCGAGAGCCCAAGACACGTGCGTGGATCAGCGCGGATATATGACGTCAGGATGGCGCAATTTGTTCTAAAAATAGAAAAATTGTCCCATATCATGGGTCCACGCGCATCCCAAGACTTACGGTCTCCGTCCCCGATTATGGCTCCTGTTGTTTCTTACATTTTATCTTGCATTTTAATTTATCAAGATATTTTGTATTTTTTCCTCAGTCCAGGGCCCCACTGGATATCAGTCTCGCTCCTGAATGGCCCTCTCCGACTAAATAAAGATTACTTCCTTACTTACTTACAACCCAGACTATATATATAAAAAAAAAAACAATTTTGAGCAGAACAGAAAAAAAAAAAACGTAACATCTTGCTGCAGTTTTGGTCAAGATAGCGTGTATAAAGACCCTCTATTTTTTCTTCGAGATTGCAAGCAAAAGTAGCAAAAACTGCAGGGAACGAAACAGACCAAACGAAGTAACTCATAGCAAAATAATAATAATAATAATAACAATAATAATAATAATAATAATAATAATAATAATAATAATAATAATAATAATTAAATAACAATATATAATTATAATAAGAACATTCCCAGAATCCTTTGCAGCTGGAAAATCGTCAATCCCAAATAACTTGGTCAGTTTGAGGGCAGCAAGACCCCCACGGTGTCTAGAAATAAGTCTTACCATAAACTAATTATTGTACAAGACTAAGGGCGATGACGTCATTGGTCACGTGACTTTACTCACAAGTGCGTTTTTGCTCACTGTGACGAAATTATTTTGTTATTGAAAAAGCAGTCAACGTGGTTTGAAGCACAATGGTGTGAGCCATTTCGGACTGCCTGGGTACCGAACAAAATATAAATATTTTAATACAATTTTCAAAAAGTGTAGTTCACTGGATTGTCTTTGCCTTTTGTGATTGGCCAAAGTGATTACTGTGGTTTTCGTTCTACGACACTCCATAGAAAACCGCACACAAAGGACACCATTAATCCAGTGAATCAATCAAAGCTTAAACCAAACACATGTAAAAAGTTGTCCAAATGTATTTTCTGTATTTTTCCGAGTTTTCCGGTAATTCGAACCACAGTGTCGCTTTCCTCCCGTCAGTCCAATACTAACTTTACTCCCGAACCATTCTGTGACAACGGGCTTTTCTGCTGTGACCACGGGGTTTCTTGCTCTGAACTCTAAATGGGGTAAACGGACGTGAAAGAGGCCTAACTGGCTGGACAACTGCGCTTGACTGGGAATTAGCTCGGAGCGACTCGCTTGCTGCGGGAAAGGAACTTGTCACGGGTTCCAAAGTACCGTCAGATCTGCTACAACTGAAATCCGGACACTCAGAAAACTTGGACTTCGATTCGCACGTTTATTCTTCGTACCTAGCTGTACAACTCTTGATGTTAAATCGTAAAACGTCGTGATATAAATCGTAGTCCCCCGAGATGTAAATCGTTATCCGCGGAGATGTAAATCGTCATACAATGAACAGTGCACTTTACTTATACTAACGCAATACACGATTGCATCATGTAAGGAACAAAATAAAGACGGCTAAATAAGGTCAGCTTGAAACTAATGACAACATAAAAGGCATGAATATTCTGAATAGAGTGGGCTTCATTGAAATCGTCAACTAACTAAACTCAGTTTGCAAGATAAAATTTGCCAAGAAGATGTAACACAAGCCATATACGTATGCTGTATAATCAGTGTAAAAAGCTGCAAAAAGATGTATTATTTTTCGGATACAGTAAAAAGAAACTTTAAAACAAAAGACATTTACTTGCATTATGCTTTCCTCATTTCACAATATATTAAGATTTGAACAGCGACGACTATTATGCAAATGTATTGAAACTTATTTACTTAAAACACAATATGCATTGCTTTATCGCAAGTCACTGTTTGTTTAAGTTCCTAACAAAATAGAAGTTTGCTATATTTTAGCCAAACAATGCTCCAACAAGCAAAAGTCTTATTTTTAACACTATTGCTATATTTTCCCCTGACAATTCGCCGGGTTCCATGCTTGGTTGGCGGAGAAACTGCTACCGGCAATCCAAGAAGCAATTGTACTTTAATTAGGCAGCATCCACATTACGTCGGAGAGACTTAAGAAAAGGGAGCTTTATTTCTACGGTTAGGCCTACTGTCCGCACTAATCCGTCACGAAAACGGATCGTTGCAAAAGCACTCCTCAAAACAGAGGAATTTGAACATGGCGGCTTTGCGTTATTGTGTGGACGGAGAACATGGAAACGGAGCTTTCCGAAAACGATGGTGTCACGATAATCGTGCGAAAACTTCAGTTTTCAAATTTCCCCGGCGAAGTGTGGACCAATGAGCAGCAGAACCAAGACCAGTCTAGGGACATCTTCTCACTCTTGTCAACAGTTACACGATACTACCTTTGGCGCAGATTACTCAGTGGCGTTCTGATCAGCCCATTAGCTAACCAGTACGTGATCACTGTCTTCTAATCACGTGCGTATTTACATCCGTGAAGTGTGATGTGAGCTGATCGTGTTCGTGACGCTGCGAGATGCGTAATGTGTCAAGTATAAGGAGAAGTGCGTGATAAAAAGTGACTAGTGATTTCAATTATACTTTTTACGTGAACTCTCGGTGTTCATGTTTTGCATAAGACACATTTATCAACCGACCTCTTGTTAATTGATTGGTGGCAGCACACTACTTATCCAATTGTTTTCAAATTTCACTTCCAAGCCAGTGCTGTGTGGTTGAACTAAGGTTAGAAGTGCATCGAAAGTTCACATTGACTCCGTTGTAAAGCCCAAAGTTCTGTTCACAATAAACCGATCCTGGTTCGCCATCGAACTCGCATCCAACACCTTTGCTAAACTGACTGTTGATATGCCACATCTCATGTTCAATTTGCCAGGTTCCCACTGTGCACTCCTTACACTCAATACCCCGTATGTTCATGACCTCATAAGAACGACACTGTGCTTGCCAGACTCCAAACAAATCATGTCCTTCAAGCTTTGCGCGTGCGTAGTCAGTGTACACAAGACCCTCATCCGGGAAGTTACACGTGGCTCTTAGATGAGTCGAGACAGAGGCAATTGAACGCATGTGGGACAAAGACAATCGATAGGCATTCCAGTTAATCTTTGCGTCATCTTCATTGATGGGAGAGTTGACACCAAATCTTTTATGTTTAAACAGGCTGTTGTTTTCGAAAGAGAAAGATTGCATAAGCGTCCAAACACGGCCAGACTCGGAATTAAAATCGCAGTAAACCTGAAATGATCTGTTTTCGGAATCGTAAAGAGTGTTCATTCCAGATGCTTTGAAGCCATTTGTTGCTACATCTTTGCAGCTCCGAGGGTATTTTAATTGCTCGCACCGCCGACCGGTGTAGCCGTCCAGGCAAGTGCAGTTGAACCTCACTGTGCTGGGGTCACAAATCTCCTCACAGGTCCCACCTTGAAGGCAAGGATTATTTTGGCAACATCTGCTGAAGCAGCCAGCTTTTCCGCGGTTGAGAATTTCCTCACACTTTTTTGAAATGAACAGAAGAAAGTTTACATAAGCATTTGAAACAATTTCCTGCTTTGCAAGTTAATTAACTTAAAAGTATATCATACTTCTGACACTTTTTCTTCAAAAATTTGAGTCTATCGAAGTGTTTCTAGCTTTAAGATGTTACAGTTAAATTCTAGTTTGTGTCTATTGGAATAAAACCTATCGGTCAATGTGGTGATATGGTTCGAGTATTAAAATACAGTGCATTGTAGTTACAGCTTTGGTCTACCAGAAGTCTTTTAAAAAGTGACGATTACTCTTGTATTTTAAGAAACACGGTTCGTTTTCCCAGTTCTAAAGTTGTTTTCTCACAGGACATCTGTTAGAATATTACGAATCTTTCCTTTAAATACAAATGAGAGTGTTCCGCTTTTAAATGTCAACTATTTAAATGGTCCTACTACTCTATACAGTTTCACTCACAGACATTCCATTTCGTCAACTACTTTGTTTGCTTGTTTTATTTATTTATTTATTTACTTATTTTTATTTATTTATTTATTTATTTATCTGCTTTATGCCATTTAAAAATGTATAAGGAAAGGAAGTCCAGTGACGACTTAACAAAAGAATAAAAATGCTGTTATCGGCACACAAAATGATCAAAATTTAAAATAAAAAAGTACTTAAGCAAAGCTAAAAGCTCAAATGCGCAGAAGAGGAAAAGCAACGAAAAAACACACACAAGCACCCTAAGAGAAACTAGATATACTTATATCAAGGAAGATGACAACAAATTTAAAACTAAAGGCAATACCTGGCTGAATTCTCTCACGAAGTCATAATAATCAACGGCAAATCTGTATTGAAGTGACTCTGGTTGCATTTCTTTATTAACATCGTTCAATTCGCAGTTCTCTTCTTTACTGCTGTGTATGAAGTTTATGGACAGACAGCGGCAGTCATTTCTGCACTTCATGTAACAATGTGTAATCGCGTCCACTGTGAATCTTTTGAACACGTGACTTTCAAGAGCGTGGTTACGAAGGACGTCCTCGTTTACAGAAAACGTTGCGCGGCAGCATAATCCAGGAGGGACAGATCGCTGGTGCTGGAATGACGTAGAAATCATAAAGGCACGAAGGGCAAGGTATATGACCAGCAAAAAGGAAGTGGCTTTCATGATACCTTGTCGATCTCTACTGGAAATAACACAAGGAAGCTGTAAAAAAAATGTAAAAATGTAAATGCAAATTTAATGGCAAACACAGGGAGTGCTTGTGCAATCACCTGAGCCAGAGGCTCATGATAAAGTGCTTGACAATTCCAGATCGAATTGGAATTTGGGAATGTTGGTTTTTGAGGAGAGGGGAAAACCCGGCGGAGTGCCCGGAAAAAATCTCTCGGAGCAAGGAAGAGAACCAACAACAAACTCAGCCCACATATGACGCCAAGTCCGGGAATCGAACCCGGGACACATTGGTGGGAGGCGAGCGCTCTCACCACTGCGCCATCCCTGCTTCCCTGCTGTAGAGTTTTTGAGGTAAAGATTTCTTCAATTATACCTTCCGTCCCTTACGCTCTAATCATAACTGTGTTGTTCCCTACTGATCAGGAGCCATGTGTTCATGATCAGCTACTGTTGAAATCATTTTCGTTTCGTTTTCTCAGAAATGACACGGAATTTGTTTGGTTTTAGGGGTGAGCTTTTTACATAGTGATTGAACTCTCCGATTAGATTTAACATCTTAACTGGCAATTCAAACATGTTCTAGGCAAACAAGTTGCATGGTTCGGAAAGTGGGGAAAACATGTCCTTTAGACATTGCTAAAATTGATCGAAATTAACCGCGACAAATTTAATACTTCGCTCTATAATTCTTTGATTAATCAAAGTGCTCCGTTGCCAAGATTGGAGAAAGCAGGAGTTCGCGGTTCAGTAGGTAGTGAAGAGTTAGCAAGCCGTTCCTCCCCGGAGGATACAATTGAAGAATTTGACAATCAGGTCCTTCTGCTGCCAGCGCAAATAGACGGTGTCATGTACTCGGTAAAACGCTGCTTTGTTGCAAACGAACAAGTCAAACTATTTTCAATTTTGTTTTGTGGTATGGCCTTATTCAGTGTCATCTGAAACTATAGAAAGTTAAAAGCAGTTGTGCAAATTCTGGCACTTACTGTTTGTTATTAAATAATTATAAAGATCAGTATTTTGAAAGTTTTCGCGAAATTTAGTTTCTTTTTACGTGTTCAGTTTTTGGCCAAATCGCAAAATTTATGGGCCGGTCACGAATTACGCGTTTTGAAAGGTTTAGCCAAAAATTGTCAAGTTTTTCAAGTTGGTATTCCGTGTTAATTTTCTCCATCCTAAACTATCAATGTTCTTTTAAGGCTAAGTATTACCGCGTTGAATTAGTGTTTTTCAATGTTTTTCTCTGTTTTTTTTTCTATGTTGTGAGGTTTCCCTCAGTTTAAAGATATAACTTGGTATGTGACCAAAAATAACTGAAACTATTCACTTAGCTCCTTTGAGAACCCGCAAAAAAAGTAAAAATAATACAGATTGCAACGCCACAGGATTTAAAGTGCAATTTTATCCCTTTTCCAGCGTGTCAAGTAACAATGTATACATTGTGGTACATTTTCCACCAGACCTCATCTCGTCGGAACAAAATTAAATGTGCCTGATGGGATGAATCGGCAACCAAAAAAAAATAATACACTTTCGAACTGTAGAAACGTTTTACTTCAGGAGTCTTCATATGCTGTTCCACTCGATAACACCGCACAAACTGAATAATTATGCTAATATTTATATGCTGAGCGACATTCGCACGATCCGAAAACACAATGTCTTTCGCAACCTACATTCTCTTACAAAACTATTTCGATAATGTCTTAATGTCTTTTGTACATTCTCCCCCTTTTGACTCTGTCAACCTTATCAAGACATAACGTTTTTTGCCCTAATTGGAGTCCAGCAAAACGCATTTAGAAATAGGTCTCAAAACAGTGTTTTGGCCAATTTGAATCTTGACAACTCGAACATGGCCGTCTTGTCCTGGAAACACTTCCAGAACTCTTCCCAAAGGCCAGTGTGCTCTGGGGCAATCGGGAGAGATGGCAAGCACAATATCACCAATCTTGAGATCTGGCTTTATTTCGGTCCACTTCTGGCGCGCATTTAATAATGGTAGCCACTCCTTCATCCATCTCTTCCAGAAGTGTGAAATCAACTCTTGAACTCGCCTCCATCTATTCCTTGGGTTGAACTCGACTTCATCAACCGATTCTGGCGCTGAGACACCTCCCATCTGGCCATGAAGAAAGTGGTTGGGTGTGAGTGGTGTAGCGTCTCTAGGGTCAGCTGACTGATACGTAAGTGGACGGGAATTCAGTAAGGCTTCTACTCCTACAAAGGCGGTCGTTAGTTCCTCGTCGTTGACATCTGCATTACGGAGTATCGCATGTATAGCCTTTTTTGCTGCTTTGATCATGACTTCATGAACTCCTCCAAAATGAGGCGCTAAAGGTGGATTAAACAACCACTTAACTCCTTTGTCGACGGTCTGATCTTGGATTCTATTCTGATCCAGTCCGTCGACCAACTCTCGAAGCTCTCTGTCTGCTCCAATGAAGTTTGTTCCCCGATCACTGACGATTGTTAATGGATATCCTCTGCGACTGGTCATTCGGACGAAACACCTTAAGAAGCTGTCGGTGTCCAGACCGTAAGCCATCTCTAAATGCACTGCTCGACTTGATAGACAGGTAAATAGGCACAGCCAACGTTTTAGTCGCCGTTTTCCGCGACCTTGGACGGTGATGAAGGGGCCTCCATAATCAACGGAAACGTGGGCGAAGGCACGAAGTGGTTGACGTAACCTTACATTTGGTAGTGGCGCCATGATTTGTTCAGCGGCTTTTAACTTGCGTCTCCTGCACTCATTGCATGAGTTTTCCCAATCTCGTATTTCTTCTCGAGCTGCTACTATCCAGTACTTGGTTGAGAGATTTGCAAGTGTATGATTGGTTCCGGTGATATGATGCCCAGCCTCGTGATAGTGTTTCACGATCAATTTGGTCACCCAATTCCCTCTGGGCAAGATGACGGGAAAACGCACATCATAGGGAAGATTTTCGGCGTACTGTAACCGTCCGTCAGCGCGAAGCAAGCCATCAGGGTCGACTTTTGGCGTTAACTTTAATAATCGGCTCTTCTTAGGTAACGCTCGATTTGCTTGAATGGCACTAAACTCCTCAGCAAAGTCTGACCGCTGTGCATCACGAATGACTTGAACTTCAATGTTCTGGATCTCCTCAGGGGTTAGGGGGCCAACAGTCCGATCTTCTCGTCTCGCACGACAATTAGTAATAAATCTGACGACCCAGCAAGACACCCGCGTCAGCCTTCTCCAACTTGACCAGTTGACTGGATTCAGCTTCCATGTGGGATCTTTAGAGATAGGAATTGAGACAAAGCACTGTTGTTGAAGAATAAGAAAGGTCTTCCGTGCTTCCTTTTTCACTTCCGAGCCCTCCTCAATCTTGGTTCGTGGCCAGTCGTTTTCGGCTTTCAGAAGAAATTGTGGACCATTCCACCAGAGCTGGCTTTCCATTAGGCTGTGGGCGCTTAGTCCACGGGAACACAGGTCAGCTGGGTTTTCTTTAGATTCTACGTACTGCCACTGCTCGGGGCTCGACTGGCACTGAATCTCTCCAATTCTATTCGCAACAAATGGTCGAAACTGCCTTCCTCTGCCACGGATCCAGTATAAGACATCCATACTATCAGACCAGAAATGGGCGTCAGCTATCGGAATGTTCAAGGCTCTCACAATTGACGTCGTTAGGTTCAAACCTAAAATGGCCGCCATCAGTTCCAGCCGCGGTGTAGTCATTGGCTTCAAAGGGGCAACTTTAGTTTTTGACGCGATGATGGAGACACCAAAACAGCCCTGGTCGTATTCACACCTCAGGTAGCTCACTGCACCATAGGCATCTTTCGACGCATCGACAAAGGTGTGGACAGAACTCGATTTCTCCACCTTAGGTTCTCGCAGGCTTCTGGGAACTTTGATTTCCTTCAACTCCTCCAACTCCGAGAACCATTCCTTTACTCGAACAGAGATCTCACGAGTAATGGGTTCGTCCCAGCCTAACCCCATTGACCACAAATCTTGGATAAGGATCTTTGCTCGCACTATGAATGGACTTGCGAGGCCCAGTGGATCAAAAACGGCCGCCACTCTTCCCAAGATAGACCTTTTGGTGAGAACATCCTCCACCACAGGTGTCGCGACATGAAAGGAGAAAACATCTTCCTGTGCACTCCATAAAACCCCAAGGGTCTTGGTCAAAGGCAAAGCGTTGTAGTTAAGATCTATTTCAAACGCTCTGAGTTCCTGGGGAATGACTGTAAGTACCTCTGGTGAATTACTTAGCCATTTACGAGCTTTCATTCCTGCTTTATCCCATAGGCCTTGAAGTTGGTGAAACAATTGGACTGCACTGACATTGTCCCTAGTTGAATCCAACGAGTCATCCATGTATGTCGACTTGATCACGGTCTCAGCGGCAAGGGGAAATTTCTCCTCGTGGATCCTGGCATTCTCCTGGGACACGAATTGGGCACGAAACGGAGCAGATGCGTCTCCGAACACCACACGTTCAAATTCGTATACATCAGGATCGCGATCAACTTCCAAATTCCTCCAAAGAAATCTGAACTTTGGGCGGTCTTCAGGCGGGATACGAATCTGCAAGTACATCTCACTGACGTCACAGGCAATAGCTACTGGGAAACGACGGAAACGAAGAAGCACATCGAACAGATTTGTCTGTAGTTTGGGACCTGGCAGGATGTGATCGTTCAAGGATGTTCCCTGAAATTTGGCGCTGGCATCAAATACGATTCTCGTTTTTGTAGTTGACCTCTCAGGACGGCATACCGGGAAATGAGGTAGATACCAAGGGTTTTTCGTCTTGTTCTCGGTGTGATGCACCTTGCGGATGTACCCTTTGTCAATGTAGGAGGTAATAACCCGCTGGTAATCTTCTCCCACCGAAGATTGTCGAATCAAACGCTTCTCTGTATTTCTAAGACGACTGCAGGCCATCTCATAATTGTTTGGTAACGTTGGCCAATCAGTTTTCCAAGGTGTCGCAACTTGGTAACGCTCCCCGTCATGAGTGAGTGAGAGGCGAGTCTTGTCTAATGCAAGCTTCTCTTCACCAGACAGTATCTTCACGTCATCCTCTTGGATGCCCAGAGTGTCTATCTCCCAGAACCTTTTCAGGGAATCGTTGATTTCATCAAATATATGAGGTCTGGCGAAAAAGGTACAGGCCAGGTTCGTCCTGTGGCTCCTGATAACAGCTCTCCCTTGTGGCGGACCAACACACGACCAGCCCAAGGGCCCTAATCTGGCGATCGGCTCTCCCGGATTTCCTCTGACGTCACACTTTGAGTAGTGGAGATCGATTTGATCTTGGCCAATGAGCACATCAACAATAGGATCAGCTGGCGGTTCTGGAAATTTGCAGACGCGTAAATGGGGCCATCGATCCTGAAATTTTGACCAAACAACAGACTTGTAATTTCCAGTTACACGACGCGGACAGGTTAGAGCTTTAAAGGGTATCCTCACATTTCCATCACAGCTTTCCAGCGTCATGCTAACAGGCATTGAATCGAACGTTTCCACGCTCTCATTAAGAACATTAACTGTGACTTGCTCGTATGTTGCAGACAAACCAAGCGCACCAGCTAGCTCCTCGTTCACATAAGAAACACTACTTGCATCATCCAAAAGGGCGTTTACTTTAATCTTCTTTCCATTTGCAGACAACCAAATGGGCACTGTTCGCAGAGACGCACTTTCCTGATTCTGCGCGGAAGCGAGCGTGGTAAGGTGGGAGTGCTCTTCGATGCTCTGTTCTGCATTTGGCAAAGCTGGTTCGTCACTAGCCACAGTTGCAAAGGCTCTTGTAGAGGGCAGAGAAGAATTTGAGGATTCCTCGACGACAGTTTCTTCGTGGGCTTGATTTTCCTGGGATTGATGCAGGAGTCTGTCGTGATTTCTCTTGCAGCCATTAATTCCACATTCTTTCGATCTCTTACAGTCCCTTCCTTGGTGATTATTAGCCAAACAGCGAAAACATAGTTTCTTTTCCTTAGCAATTTTCCACCTGTCGTCAACGCTCATAGATTTGTATTCCTCACAGTTTCTGATTGTGTGATTTCCTTGGCAAATGTAACACTTCTGCTTGAAGGTAGTAAAGGTACGATTCGACCGTTTCCTATCGTCCTCCTTCGGCTTTCCTCTGGCACCATGAAGCCCCTCCACGGTTTCCACAGCTTTCACTTGATACTCTGATTCCTCAGTTATCCAGTCTCGAAGAGTCTCAATAGATTCTAGTCGACCGCTTTCTTTTACCCAACGGTAAAATCTTGACAACATAGATTTCGGAATCTTTTCCAGAACAACAGTGTAGAGAAGGCTTCCAGGATCTAATTCACTCCACCGACCATGTTCGCGGAGAGTAACAACTGTGCTTGCGAGAGTATCAGCAAATTTCTCGAGTTCATGTACGTTTCCTTCTTGAATTAATTTAATTCTCTTCACCTCCTCGAGATAATTTTGAAGTTGTCTTCTTTCGCCACCAAATCTTCGTTTGAGAGTTTTTTTGGCCTCTTCATACGCTTCTTCTGAAAAGCCAAGCTTCGATATTGATTCTTCTGCCTTTCCCTGAAGGCAAGCCTTAAGCCTTATCATCTTGTATTTCGCCGGCTCATCAGAGTCATCCACGATGCTTTCGAAGGCTGTCCAAAAGTATTCAAACTTTGTCTTGTCACCAGAGAATGTGGGCAATTTAATTCGTTCCAGTTTCCTATCGGCAGAAGAACTTGGTGGTTGTTTCGATTGCGAAAAGAAAGGCTTCGCTGTTGCTTCTGGATTTTTCGGCGGCAAACTGTCGTCCAACGGCGGCAATTGTTTCGCCTCCACGTGTTTATCAGGAGCTGTCGACGACGGTTTCCGAGAGGAAGAAGAGAGAAAATCTTTCACTGAGGCAATTTCTTTATCGGTAGCTTCGATTATCTTGTCGATTTCTTCATTCGATCGCTCGACGTTCTTCTTGTCATTTACTCTCTCGTAAATAACTATCAGGTCTTCCAAAATTTGCACTGCATCCATTTTTTTCTCCTCCACGTTTTCGAGGGCGATTAAAATTGCTTCCCTGTCGATTGTTTCATCGGACATTAGCCTCATTAGACGGGTATAGAGCTTGGTAAGCTGCATTTTCAGAACACGTTTCTGCCTTTTTAACTCCTCCAGCAGAACCTCATTTGCATCGGCTTCGTCTTCAGTGCTTCCCGCACTTTCTTCAACGCTTCCCGCACTTTCTGCAGTTTCGGACATCTTCTCGAACGGACTTGTGCAAAACCTCGCTCTGCTACCAGTTTTTGGTGGGACGAATCGGCAACCAAAAAAATAATACCACTTTCGAACTGTAGAAACGTTTTACTTCAGAGTCTTCACATGCTGTTCCACTCGACAAGAGTCCTAATTTTCTTCTGAGGGCTGACGGCGAAATGTTTTATTTTTTGACAGCTAAATTTCAGAAGTGACGGATATAGGGAGAAAAATCTATCCACGAATTGGACATTAAAGGAGATTTAAAGAAGATCGTTTATGGCTTGGATGAGTGAAAATAACCGATAAAGAACCGGTGCACGGTTAAGTTTGCATGGAAATCTTTAATTAAACTGATCTGAACTCAATTGATTATTTGACAGCATATTATTTACTCCATGTAGGGTCGCCCTGATGATTAACATGGCTAACGGTGAAACGCTTTCTGTCTTCTTTGAATTGAATGAACGGTTGATGGTCAATTTGTAGGCCGTTTGACGGTTTGACGGTTAATCCCATGTCCTTTCAATTTCAACCACACTCACTTACCTTTTTACAGCCGTAGGAATCCTGATTGTATTTTTGATCGTTTGTGGCGAACCTTTCTGCCTAGTCGAAGTCAATTCCGTGCAAGATAATTTTGCATTGCTGTGGAAATTAAAAATTAACGTTAACCTTTGCTTGCTCTCAGCCACTCACAGTGAAGCAATTTTCTCGGGCATGTTATAAATTATTCAACCTGACTGTGTAAAATAATTGCGCCAAATTGATTGGAAGAGGCGGAACTTCTTTATCATTAATAAATGAGACTAAGAAAAAGTTTTTGTATATATCGGCCGGGATTTTAAGTTTTCTAACAAGCAAGTCATTACAGCTTAATCGAAAGCAAAATATCTTTTGTATACTTTTGACAGCTACCTCATCAACTTTCCCTTCAACTTAATCTTAGGCGAAAGCTCACTTAATTAATGAGGACGCTTCGTAAGATCTCAAAATGCGCAACAATAGCCCCACGAAATTTGCTTTGAAGCAGAAACTCAATTTGATATGCTTTCATATCTGTTTTTAACATGCGAACGAACTTTAGAGAGATGAATGGACCACCCTGATAGAGAATAATCAAACTTTTCATAAAAAAGGAATGTTATGGTATCATAAGAAAAAAAAGAGATTGTTTTTAAAAAGCGAGGAATAAAGGTTGTACAGCATAACGGGTTTATTACATGTATCTGCCACAAGTCGTCAAATCAGATGAATATTAAAGAGAAAATATGTAAATAATTCCATTAAATGGAACCAAAAAGTGCTATCTTATACTTCAAGTAAACGACAGGCCACTGAATACATATTGAGTGCTAGTTCACTAGAATTATAATGTACATAGTTACAATATTGGCAGAAGAACTTATTTGCACCTGCCCAAAGTCAAACTTTGCCTTGCAAAAAGAACTTTTAGATATTTGGGCTCAGCACTTTTTAATCTATTACCTCGTAACATCCAAAAGGCAGCCACTTTCTTCTCAGTTTAAAGTTTTAATTAATACGTAAAATTTTTAAAT
>JAHPZR010006995.1:0-5000 GCA_019787425.1 Platygyra sinensis | reverse complement strand
CGCTTCTGGTTTGCGGCACCTATTTACAATCATGGTAGTCTGAGGAAAAACCTTTTTACAACAATGTTTAAATTATAAGCTTAAGCTTACGGTAAATTTCATTTGAATCTATTTTTTAAATTGAGGGGAAATTAAAATGTAATTTGCTATAAGAATGGGTTCAACACAGAAATCCTGAAAACCTTCTTCACAAACAAACTGACAATAAACTTGAAAACCAAATTTGAGAGTAGGCTTAACTTCTTGCCGAGCCATACAAAAGTTGGGCACATAAACAAAGACAACTCTGTATCTGGCTTATCGGTTGACCGTAAGTTTTTTAAAGAAAACGACTAAATAAAAGGTCAACGGTAAATACCTTCTCCAATCGTCCAAAGGCTACATCGGGCCACTGCGTAAATCGCACATCCTTCGTCTTTAGTCATGCTCAAAGCACGGCGGGAAAATTTATGTGTTGTCGAATGCAGTCGCGGCGCGAATAGAATCTCTTTCACAACGCTTTAGATACATCCAAAAAGCCGTCCATCAAGCCTTGATATAACATCTTCCCAGAGTGGCCAGTTAAAAATATTTTCACAGTCTAACACATCTTCAGGTGACCTAGTCGAAGTGGCGGAAGGAGAGTCGAGTCGAACGAGGTATCGCACAGCGTTGACGTGGACGTCGTTAATCCACTGACTTGACTATTTCTGTATTGTAACCGTTAAATTTTCTCCATTTTTACTTTGCTTCAGTGTTGCCCCTGAAGGAGGTTAGTCATGTCTCGCCATGGCATTAAAAGTTACCCTTTTCGGCCATCATTTTGTTTCTTTGCCTTATATCTACCTTTTTATGGGATATATAATTATATATTGTTATTTCCGGTTTCACTTGTAATAATAATAATAATAATAATAATAATAATAATAATAATAATAATAATAATAATAATAATAATAATAATAATAATAATAATAGTAATAGTAATAATTATAATAATAATAATAATAATAATAATAATAATAATAATAATAATAGTAATAGTAATAATAATAATAATAGTAATAATAATAATAATAATCTCCTGTGAATAGGTATGGTGAACAATGTTAAAATTACGACAAGATACCCTCGCTCGCACAGGAAGTGCTTCTAAAATGTAATTGCACCTCCAAGACGACATTGCTAACTGAATTGTTGAAGGTAGGGGGATTGTAATGAGTTTTTATCGATTTCGTCGCGACGTGAAGACGATGTTAGATAATGTTTGTCAGATATTTTAATTTGGCATCACAACTGTAAATCGTGTAAGCTTAACCCATTGTCTTTCTCTCCTTTAAGCTTTATAGCATTTCCTTTTACAGTAATTTCCATACATTTGTCATTTGTAGATATTGGCAGAGTAGACGCGGTTCAGGTGAAAAACATTTATCTTCTCAGTTCAGCGGTTCGTGCTACTCAATTTCTAAAGCTGTGCTCTTTCTTTCGGGCCACGCCTTCTACAAACTCAACCAAAATGACGTACTTTTGCTTCTGATAATATTTTTTGTACCATTTTGCAGTTCTTCTGTTGTATCGTAGACTTATCGTCAGTGGCCAGAATAAACCTTACTTAATTTAATGCAGCCACTTTTTCTCACTCGAGAAAAGTTTTTACAAAGTATGCGCGCAATATCTTCTTCATCATTTTACGTGACATGATTGGATTTGAAAACTTCCCACTGAGTTTCAACAAATCATAATCGAGAATTTCGATGTGTAATTTGCACTGGTGTTACAATTTTGGATAGCACTGCTTTTAGCCAATCAGAATCGAGATTTTTTTCATGTACATTATTAACCAGACAAAACCTGTCCTCTCTCTTAGCGATAAAACTAACCAAAAACATAGTTAATAGAGGAGAATGGTTATGAAACTCGATAAAGTTCTTTGTTGTATGTTTTTGTTCTCTTTTTTGCCCTTGACCCTGCACAAAACACAATAGTTGTTAGTTCCGTAATGAGGAACTAACCAATAGAAACGTGTTGGTTACGTAACTCATGCATAGTGTATGAGCGCAAAACAAAAGATTGTGCAGGGTCGTGTACCTTCCAACATAAATCTTGGCATCTTTGTTTGTTCCTCTGATGTTTGCCGGGCTTCCTAACCAGTCCCCTCTATTAACTATGCCAAAAACAACAAAAAAAGCGCTAGCCTTATGTTCGATGCTGATAATATATCTGCAAGAAGTTATACAATTGTTTACCAAGTGATAGTTAACAATTATTCCATGAGCGCGCGTTGAAATAATTGTTTTATTAAATTTGTTTTATTAAGGTCGGAACACATTAGGGGACTAGTTGCAAGGACTTGTCGCAGAGACTTGCTTCGAAAACCAGTCCCCTAGTGTGTATTCGTATTTTGCATCGAAATTCTAGTCGCAGAGACCATATTTTTGGTCCCTGCGACTAGTCCCACGAATTAAGCTGGTTTGATTTCTGGGACTAGTCGTAGGGACCAACAGTCCCACAAATCGGTCAAGTTTCTAGTTTGTACACACTAAGGGATAAGTCCCTGCGACAAGTCCCTGCGACTGGTCCCCCAGTTCAACAACAAGCGCGAATGGAATTATTGTTTTATTACATTCGGTAAGCTTGTATACTTGGAAATTATAGCTAAATTTTACAGATTTTTAATTTTACAAAACGACCGGAAGTTGATGTGGCAAAAAGAACAATAATCTATGATTTAAGGAACATCTACCAAACGAAGGATATTCAACCTTGGTCAGAACGTTTGAAAAGCGTTTAAGTTTGAGTCATCTAGAATTGTCGTAATTGTGTACTTGCACATTGTAGTTGTAAAAAAAAATATGACAGAGGTTGTCACGGTCAAAATTATTTTCGACAAGAACTCTATCAGCGTTCCCTAAGCTTTCTGTGGCTGCCTTGGCATCAGTTCGAGTTGGATGCGTGGAGCTGATTGCTGACCAGTTTCAGAGTAAGGGACAGAAATTATCTCAGCGTCGGATTCATCTTCAGAATCTCCGAGGCCACCCTGATGGTTCTTCGTGGCTGGTAAAGATTCGAGCCGACGTCGGTTCGGCTCAAAATATTCAACCCCATGGAGTTTTCGCCGCAAGGACAGAATTGATGGCCTTAGCTAGCTGGCGTTGATTCTCTCGTCCTCGTCGGCAGAAAAAGCCGGACGGAGGTAAAACTAGGTCATCCTCTGTAGTTCTGCGGATTTTTGCTCTCTGCCCGTCCGAGCTCACCGTTGTCGAACAGTTTCTTCATTCATCTGTTCATTCAGGTTCATTGGAAGTTGGTTTCTTACCGTTTTTTGGCTCTAGTACGCCAGAAATGTTGCCCGTTTTTTTGTGGTCTTTCGCAAATGCTCTAATGCTTTATTTGCCTCGGTAAAAGTGGGGTCAGAGATAACGGAAAACTGTTTGTTGAGCGGCAGCGGGGGAAGGAAACGATCAATGGAGGCTCTCAATTGGGTTTTATTGATGAACTTTTGTAAACTTACAGTGTGCCATCTTTCTTACTCGCAGACGTGCAAAACCTTTGCAGAAAAACATTCAGTGCTTCTTTTGGCAGTTCTTCTGTCGGCTCCGAAAATCTGGTGCCACCAGGATTAGCAAGCCATTTATAGTAACATTAAAGTGTCCATATCGTCAAATTTTTATTTTCCCGTCTAATCCTACATTACATGCAATGAACTTTGGGGAAAAACATTTTCGATTTGGATAAAAAGCGATTTTTGTATGAAGTTTTAAAAACCTGAAAAGCCTATTTTATTGCGGTCTACCTGTGCCGCTGATCACATCATCGACGTGCTCAGATTTGTGACGTAGATGAAGGAACACGGACTTCAGGCTTGACTTATCTCGCTTGTTTTACATCTGTAAATTTAGCTTCGCAGTCTATGCAAAATGCTCTTTTCCGGCATTTGGTATGAACTACTAAGTTTAGTCAGCCTGAAGTCACGTGTTCCTTATTCTACGTCACAACTCAATCCAAACCTGGGGAAGACTGGTGCGAATGTCGGACCAAAATGGCGGTAAATTTGAACGGTTTTAAAAAGATTGCATTTTATGCAAATCGCATTTTTCTTTCGCAGAAGTTCATTGGGTGATATATAGAATCAGATAAGAAAATAAAAATTTTGATGATATGGGCACTTTAGGGTAAAAATTGTTGTTGATACGTAACGTTCATGAATGCGTAAATCTCGATGTTCATATTTGAAATTTTGCCTTAAGGGAAACTTAACGGATACCGTACCGTTGAAAATTCTCATTCCGAGCTTTATGGCCTTTTTGTTGTTACTGGGACGGCATTGTCCGTAATTTCTTTTGCAGACAGCTCACCGAAGTTGTTTTTTTTTTCTCATCCATTTTTTTGTAGACGAAACTTGGCTTCTCACAAAAAATTTGACATTTGCCGCATTAATTTCCATATAAGGTCAAACGTAGGTATAATGGCTGGTAACCGAGATACAGTGAACCAATCAGAAAGCTAGAGTTGCATTATCCGAGCTTGAGAATTTAATAATGACGGATGTTCACCGAACTCTAACAATAGAGCAACAAATTCACAAAAAGTCACAGTCTTTTTTATGCCTTAAAATTGGGGTTTGGAAAAATTAATAGTCAAAAGAAACTTTGTTGTCAGTTTGGTATTTTTCGAAACTGCCGCCTCGTTTTTTGATAAAATTTGCTCCTCAGTAACCGAAGCGAAGCGGGAAGCAATTTGTTTTGGTGTGAAGTATATCTGAAATAATCCATATTAGAATTGCGGTCGCGGAAGAAAGTGAAAAATGATCATCGTAGTTAATTTTCCAATTATTTAAGAAACTGGAAAGAAGCCTGAAAAAAATCAGGGCTTAGTAGAGCATCGCACCGGTATCGCGGAGGTCACGGGTTCGAGTCCCGTTGAAGCCCTGATTTTTTCAGGCTTCTTCTTTCCAATTTCTTAATTTGGAAAATTAACTGCGATGATCATTCTTCACTTTCTAGTTTTCTTCCTCAGTTTGC
>JAHPZR010006993.1:87500-125734 GCA_019787425.1 Platygyra sinensis | reverse complement strand
CAATGTCGCCTATGCTCAGTAAGATGTTCACTAACCTGGTATATGGGGTTCTCAAAAGTTTTTTCCTCAGGGTAGGGATGGGGCAGCGTGTCCGCATGATGCTCTGTGAGCTTCATTCGCCCATTCCTTTGCCTCTGTAGTCTCGTTTTCAACACAAACATAATAACTGCGACAAACACGGCGAACACAGCTATTGCCACCACAAGAGGTATTACATACGAACGTTTAGCGGAGGAACCTGCGTATGTGAGATGAAAAAACAGTGTTGAAAGTACTTAGCCCAAGAAACTGAACAATTTACCTAAACGAAACGGCTGTTGTCGATGAAATTATAAATAAGTAAATAAATAAATAAATAAAATAAATAAATAAATAAATAACCTCTATTAACCCTCTGCAGTGTTTAAAGCACAAGTACAACTGAAACAAATATTTCAAATTGATCGTAACATTGTTAAGAATCCCAACTGACCGGAGGCAAACCAGTTGACTATTTAGAAGCCTGGCCGAGGATTTGAACTCGGAGCTACCGAGAAACAAATCCAGGTAGTGGTCAGAGCGGGTTTCGAACCCGGAACCGCTGAATTGCGAGTCCGATACGCTAACCACTCAGCCACGCTGCCTGGATTACATCCGCTCAGACACTCTTAAAGGATCACTGACGAACGGCATCAGTATTGAATTTTTCTGGAAAAATCTCGCACGTCTTTTAAGTAAGTCAATGATCGAGCGCATATCGAGATACTCAGATGTTAGTTTACATAACCTATGGTCACTATTTATCAGGGCCACAAGACTAACACACTGCTCTAGAAACTACGGCAGAATACTACCTTGTAAACACCCTTCTGTAATAATTAATTAATTAATTAATTAATTAATTAATTAAAAAATGATTAGTCAATATTGCCATTTTACCCTTGAGTTGCATTTCAGTGTCACCAGAGAGAGGTTCACAGCTAAACGTGTTAATTCCATCGATACAGTTCATGCCTTCCTCGCAAGGATTTGACAAACACTCGTTAATTTCTACAAAAAAAAAACACAGCAAAAAGCGCACATATTCAATAAGACATACTACAAGCTTCAAAGAGGGGCATTTGAAAATGAACAACTGAGTCACGTTAATGAAATGTCATACAGTGCTCCTCCAGTCCGCACCGCACCGCACCGGACTAGCTCCACATTGGCATTAGCTGGATGGGTTTTCGCTACACTGTAGTTTCGACTTTAAGGGGCTCAGTCACGGTTAAACGGTTTGAAAAGTTTAGCTAAACTTTTCAAATTCGTTGTTTGCAGTTCGTGTCAATCTTCTCCATCCTGAACCATCCTTGTTCCTTTATGGTTTATTATTATCTCTTTGATGTTTTTCTATCTTTTTAAAGTATTATTTTTAGGTTTCCTTCAGTTTAACGGTAATTTTGTCGATGCTCAAAATAACTCAAAATACCGTGACTGAGCCCCTTTAAACTCTTTCACCATGGTATTATAACAGCCAACTTGCCAGTCTACAAACAGCTGGTACTCTTTTTCAGTCTACAATATGATTGCTTAACACTGTTGTAAGGTGTCCTCAATTAGCACAGCCGTGGTAAATAATGTGATCCTAAAAGTGATTTTTTTTTTCATTTCTCCAGTGCAGAGAATAGGGTACTATGGGTGTTTCAAATAAAGCTGCATGTAAAGCTGATTGTTTTTATGTAGGTCTTCTAATGAACGTCAGCAAGAGTTAACCGAGAATTTTCTCTCGTTTTTGTTGCGTCGTCGACCCTCGTACGTTCTCAATGAATCCGAATCTGTTCAAAGTTTCGAGAAAAAAAAAAACAGACAATTTTCTGTCGATTGAAGGAAAAGCTCGCCCAACTCGCATCCCTTGACTCTATTGGACTCGAGTCACTGTTTAATCCAGTCTAAAAGGACATCGAAAACATCTCGTCATGTGTGCTGGTATACGGAATTAAGCTGACATAATGTACTTACCGTACCGACATAGAAGTCCTGAGTATCCTGGATGACACGAGCACAAGAAACCAGTTTGGCGACTAACGCATGCTCCGTGTGGCCCACAGATGTTGGACGGAAATGTTAGGTTGCTATCAGCCACTCGAACTAAGCAATGGTCAAACGCTAAGAACAGATTGAACCAATAGTTATTAAGTACTCGTCTTTACAATAACAGTGTATGATCAAGCAAAATGGGATCCACTTTACTGAATTCTTTTGACTGGGAATCATGGGCATGGGTTTGAATATCCTTCAATTTTTTTTCCTGAGTAAATACAACTTTTAACACATCTTCAGTCAAACTTAATACAAAGTTCTCATTCCATTTTGCATATAATAAGGTTGTAATGTGTGACTATCAGTTGCCTAAAGAAAATATACAGCAATAATTAAAACAAACATCTGTGGTTCAAATTGGGATATATGGACTGCATGGCCAAATATGAGGTCTTAAGACTGCCGCACACTAGCCGATTTTTTGTCGTACAGCTGCAGATTTTTTGTCGGGGTCAAATCGGGTTAAAATTTGTCGGGACATCAGCTTGCCGTACACTAGCCGATTTTTTGTCACGACTAACCGCGTTTAGTCTTGGGGCCGAGTCGATCTCCGCCATGCTTGAAAAGAGGCTTGTTCACGTGACTCTCATGACAATTCCTCATTGGTTGACGTACGCACGAGCCCCGACAAATTGTCTTGGTCCAGATCTAGTACTGTCAGATATCGCCCGACAAGCCCCGATTTTGTCGCAGACTTGTCTGAATCCACCGCACACTAGCCGACGAGTCAAGATTTTTTGTCGGCCGACAAAAAATCGGATAGTGTGCGGCGGCCTTTATGCATCCGATAAGATGGCACAACGAGGACTGATGATGATGATGATGGCAGCAAAATATAATATGTAGTTCCAAGGTTTTAATTTAAATATGAAATTAAGCTTAATGTCAACATGCTAGTCAGTATTTGAACAACAAGTAGCATAACCACACCTGGGCTCAGCTGCATGACAGTGGTGAGTGCAGCTGGATCTTGATGGCAATAAGTATGTGGCTCAGACTGGACAGTGGTTTCTATCTACTGTAGATACTTTTTAAATCTATATTAATAAGCAATTTAACAAATTGATGTCAGTTTTTTATGCGTCTGTCCTGTTATTGATCATGAATTTCGTCATAACATTGTCAATGTAGCTGTGGATCTGCACACTAGTTTGACAATGTTATGACGAAATTCAATGTCAATAGCAGGACAGACGCAATAAAAACTGACATCAATTTGTTTTTTACGAGAACAAATTGTCGAATTGCCCGCTCTCGCTCGCTGACGCGTCGCATGAATTTCAAATTCATGTGTCTGTACGCATATTGACAATAAAATTTAACCAATGAGCGCGCGTGAATTTCTGCAGTTATCGTAAAAACACCAATTCTCACTCACCTTTTTCACAGTATTTTCCTAAAAGTCCAACAGGGCACTTGCAAAACAGGAGCTCACCATTGTCAACACAAGTACCTCCATTACGACAAGGAGATGAATGACACCTGTCCTTCTTAATTTCACAGTGGCGACCATGGTAACCATCTGGACACATGCACTCACTTATATTTCCAACATTGAGACAGCTTCCACCATTTAAACAAATCATATTGCGGCATCCATATGTGTTTGTTCTAATGTTACATGTTTGTCCAGTAAAACCTGTTAAACAGGTGCAGTGGAAACCCTCTGGGCTGTTAGTACAAGTTCCACCATGTTGACATGGAAACACGTCACACTTAATTTCCTTTATCTCACAATGGCGACCTAAGTAAAGTTGAAATGTAGATTTGTAAGCACATTCAGAGTACAGTTGATGCTATTTCTTGCAGGAATTAGAATATATTAACTTCATGTAACATTTAAGTTTCAAACAGAGCCTCCATAAACATCTTTGATATTAACATTTTGAGCTTCTTCAATGTTCAAACAATGTATTTTTTGACAAAAAGATCTGGGTGTCAATGGGTTAATTGAAAAGAACTGTTTCTGCTCCCAGATGAGGGATATGGTGATAATGAGGAATGTAATTCCTCAGTGTAAAGCATGTATCTCACCTGTGAAGCCTGATGGACACCAGCATTTGAAGTCAGATATTTTGTTTGTGCAAGTTCCATTATTCTGACAAGGTGATGGTGCACACTCATTAACTTCAACAGAACAGTTGACACCTGTATAACCTGCGGCACACACACAGCTAAACGTATTCACACCATCCACACATCTGCTACCATTATGTTGACATGGCTGCACAGAGCAATCATCAATGTTCACTCCACAGGTTCTCCCCTTGAATCCCAGAGGACACAAACAGTGAAAGTCGTCCACCATATCAAAACAGCTGCCTCCATTTTGACAAGGAACACTGGCACAGTCATCTATATTCACTTCACAAAGACTTCCAGTGAAGCCAGTTTGACAGACACATTCAAATCTACCTTCCTTGTCTAGACATGTCCCATTGACACACGGCTGTAGTTGACACTCATCAATGTCTGTCTCACAGTGAACATCTGTGTAGCCTACAGGACAGTTACATATGTAACCATTCACCAGGTCAGTACACAAGCCATTATGATGGCAGGGTTGATTGGCACAGTCATCAATATCAACATCACACTGTCTTCCGGTGTAACCAGGCGAGCAGGTACATTTGTAGTTATTCACATAATCAGTACAATTGCCAGAATTTTTACAAGGTTGCCGTGCACAGTCATCAATGTTGATTGTACAGTTGCTGCCGCCAAACCCAGGACTGCACAGACATTCATACTTGCCGATGCCGTCAAGACAATAGCCACCATTTGCACAACTCTGCGACTCACATTCATCAATGTTTGTCTCACACTTCTTCCCTGTAAAACCTGGTCTACAAGTGCAGTTGAAACCATTCACCAAATCAGTGCAAATCCCATCATGATAACAAGGAAGAGCATAGCACTCATTGATGTCCACAGAACATGTATGTCCTTTGAAGCCCGGGGCACATTGGCATTTAAAGTCGTTAATCAAATCTATGCAAGTTGCTCCATTGTTGCAAGGATTGTCAAGACATTCGTTAACATCTGTTTCACAGTTGCTACCGGCATATCCTTTCAAGCAAAGACAAGTATAGTTATTAATGCCATCTAAACAAGTGGCATTGTTTTGACAGCTGTGGGACTGGCAATAATCAATATCTACCTCGCAGTCAATACCAGTAATCCCTTCTGGGCAAATGCATTGATATGAGGAATTAGTGGAGACGCATGTCCCTCCATTGCGACAGGAGAATGTATTACACACATTTACTGAACCAGCACAGGTTCTTCCTGTAATGCTCCCAGGACAGTCACATTTAAAGTTGTCGACTAAATCAGTACAATTTCCACTATGGCAAGGATTAAGTGAACAGTCATTTACATTAACTAAGCAAGTTTTATTTGTGAATCCATTGTGGCAAAGGCACTCAAACCCTAATCCATCATCCCTATTAATGCAGGTTCCTCCATTCAGACAAGGCTGATGTACACACACATTGACATTCACATGACAGTCTTTACCGGTATAACCCTTTGGACAACTGCAGTTGTAATCATTCACCAGGTCTACACATGTTGCATTATGACGGCAAGGGTCATTTGCACAGTCATCAATGTTAACCACACAGTCCTTTCCTGTAAATCCTGTGCGGCAGACACATCTAAAGTCATTAACTCCATCTACACACGGTCGCTTAACTTCATGCCGAAACTGTAGCAGCTTTATAATCACTAAACCAATCAGACCAAACAAAGCTCCCGAGGCACCAGCCTGTCAAGACAAAGAAAAGATCGAAAAACAATCAACAACATAGCCAAGTCTTTAACACACGAGTACTCACCGTCCCTCTTCCGGTACCGAGATGAAGATGAAAATTCTCCGTGTTAGTTCTTATAGATATAGGCCACTTGCACTAAGAGGTCACGTGACCAATGCTTCCCTTAAACAGTGAGTTGTAATCTTGCTGTTGCCAAAAATCGACAGAACACATAAAAATTATCTTACACCCGAAATTTGAGAGGAAACGCATCTAAGGGAGATATTTTATGGCACTTTGATTTTTCAACAAAGTAGTATGATTTGTATGGGCCGCCATGTTGGAGGGCATGCTCTTGCCCTCCAACATGGCGGCCAAAACGACTTTTTGCTTTTATCTTGTTAAATGTTTGATAGTTACGTTCAAATGTGCTATAAACGTTACCACATCATCTTTTCAACATTTTCCTTGAAGTTTAATTGCAAAATTTGTGTCGGAAAGCGATAATTCATAATTTTAAAAATCAAGTTTTGGTCACGTGACCAACTACGGGCTTTCTCATTTTAAGCAAATGGTGCTCGTTTGAAAAATCAGATCACTATTATTTTGTTTAAGAGATGACCCAGCAATAGTGTTTCAAAGGCAAAATCATGTAACTTTCATTTTTATAAAAACGATGTCACATGACCTCTTAGTGCAAGTGGCCTATTGTTGGCGCATGACAAGGTAATATCTGATATTAGTATAAATCTACAAGCGTTCTTTCACGAATACCCTTCTCTGATTGGCTACGCTACTCGCTATCTATCGTCTGATAACTCTGTAGTGAGTAGCGTAGCGGTGTGCTCTTGGTGGCAAAATGACGGCCGCTTTTTGGCGTTTTCGAAGTGTCTGTGAATAGGATTTAGATAAAGTTTTGAACGACAAGTAGATTTATACTTATTATACTGTAGTAGTAGTATACACCTGAGCACTTGCCTGTGGAGTGAGTGGAGAAAAAAGTCCACATATCAAATTCCCACCAATTCCACTTATCAGGTAAATTAATGCCATCCGTACAGTTCTGAAACCAAATTAAACAAAACAAAGATTAAATCTGTCCTCTAAAACAGAGAAGTTTTTTTTAAGCCGCCATCGTTTAATGGAATACCATGAGAGCAACCTTGCGGAGAACTTTTTATGGGGGGGGGGGGGGGAGGGATTGGGCAATTAACAAAAAATATATTCTTGCCCAGGAAAATTAGCTGAAAAAAAATTGTGCAAAGAGAGTTGAAATAGGATAGGATTGCTGCATGTTATCACGCCTCATTTTTTTTAGTTTAGGGATTCAATTGAGCCCCAACCCCCTAGATCTGTCCCAGATGCCAACCAATTGCTGCATAGGCAGATAATGACTACGCAAGAACAGCCCACAGGTATATTACAGGTTACTGCGCTGTAAAATGGCCATGAATATGCTCCTACCATCAATAATGGCAGAGTGTCTATTACATTTCTATCTCTTCTAACTGGCCCCATGGCATCAAGACTTACCCTATTTCCCTCTCAATCAAGATCCCCACAGGAATCTGGAAGAAGAGATTCATGATGAGATGAAGGACACCTAATAAAAAATATGCTAGGTCAGTAAACAAAGTAATTCATCACAGGCATACAAATGTATTAACACCCCGACTATGAAGTGGCATTGTTGGTATCTTGATAGAGAACAAGTTCTAATTCTTAGAACCATTGGTTTATTTGTGAGGTAAACATTTGGAAGCATTGAATCTGATTGCTGACTGACGCATCCTCAATGAACTTTTCACATTTAATGTCTCGTGTGAGTGTAGTCAGAATGAGAAAAATGTTATTACTATTCATTTATACTGTTATTGTTGAATGTGAATGAAAAAAAAAAAACAATCAAAACTTGGTGTCAAGGAAGAATCAGGGCTATGCTCTTGAAGCACCCAGGTGCCACAGGTGAGTGCTGCAGCTGTGGTGTGCCTGGGAGAAACCAGTAATAGACTGCAAACTGTGTGTATTCACTTTGCCAGCAAAGTGAAAGTATACAATACAGTGGTGTAGAGATACCATACATAGAGATGTTATATGGGAGAAGTAAATAATTCATTTCACACATGCTGACTGTGTCTTCAACTAAAATTACTGGATTCAAAACCAGCATAGCCAACTTACCAAGGTGCAAAAAATGGGAGTTATCAATCTGTACCACTGATGTCCACCAGTCTTGTTTTCTACTCCAGTCATACCACAAATGCCATCAAGGCAATTCACATCCCTACAGAGGATCTTAGAAAGCCATTTAAAAGGCAACAAAAAATAAGTGAAACTGTCACCGATCATTTTATTTCAATTTAATATCTAGCTAACATAGCTGAGAGGGCTAACAACCAGACAATAGCCAATCAATTCTTGGATCACATGTACTAAGTCATCCATGGGTGTTGATCAATAACCTCGATTGATACCCTAGATTGACCCTTGATCAACCATTTATTGACACTCAATTGATACTTCATTGATATCTCGGTTGACACTTGATTAAAACTTGATCAACACCTTGATCAAGTCAGTTGGTCAAGAGTCAACTAATTTTTGCAGACATGCCATTGAGAGCTGATTGATACATGTGATCATGAGTCAGTCAACATTCAACTGACTGTTGATTCGCTCAGTGTCAATCAAGACATTGATTGAGCGTTGGCTTAGTATCGATAGAGATCTAGGACAAGTGTTGATTGAGATGTCGATTTGGAGGTCTGTATCAATCGACACTTAACCACAGATGCATAAATTTGGTACACATGATCCTTTAAAGTTGGTCAAATATTTTCCAAGCATTTGGATGTTGTGAAAAGTTTTTACAGCTCTTTAGTCAACCATACATGTAGATCAAATTACAATAAATCTCTCAATAAAAATCTTGCTTGTGACCCTTAACTGGAGGAATGCCAGTCGTTATCACTGAACTTGACCATACTATCTTTATCATAAATATCAACTGGACTTAATTTGTTGGACAATAAATTAATAATATTTGACGAGAGAAGATTCATCTACCTGGTCTTTGTACCAATGACCTCTCTGAAATATGCAGCTTTGCTCAGATATCACTTCACACTGAGAATGGAGACCAAGACAGCAAGGGCGCAGGGTAATGCCACGACTACAATTCGGACTTCTTGAACTACAGTTCCTAGTGATAACACCTGGACAACTAATAGAGGTAATATTTGCATGGTAAGTCCATACATCTACACCGTCCAATGAAACTATCAACCTAGGCAGTTTTATGAATATTAACTAATATTTTGATGAGTAATTTTAAAGCCTTTGAGAGTTATTGTGATTGCATTTTATCTATTACTACATTTTGATTACTTTGTTATTTTTCTATTTAAAATACTGACTGATTGAAGGTAAGCAAAGATCACACTCATAACAAAGCGACTGTTGTTAGTAATTGCTGGTAAAAAAAATTAATTAATAAATTGCAAACATCATCTTCATCATCATCTTTACTGATTTAAGTGTAAAGAACCTAGCCTGTCAAAATCATCTGTCCTCATTGCACCATGGGACACATTGGCATTCAACGTCTCTCTCCAGTGTGAACAATCTTGAGCCACTGTATGGTTCCACCCCAGGTCAAGTGAACAGATTTTTTTTTAAATCCATATAAATTACAAGTTTATCAATCATGGTCTAACTTCAGTCATGTGTTGATGGTCATCAACATATTTACTAATGACAATTTTGAGGTACTTTGAAAAGGGGACTGCGTTGTCTACTTGAATACCCCTCTGGAGCATTTAAAAATAGCAAAATTATTTCACACCTTGAATTTGGCATCATACCACACTCCCCTCTAAAGGAACAGCAACCAAACTTAGCCTCCTGTTCTGCTATTTTGTCAATTCTATTTTCCATGACTGTAAGTTTCTTCATACACTAGAACACCAGATCACTTTTGTTAATAAATTTTGTAAAAATCTCAGAACATTAATTTTGTTAAGCAATTATTATTTACAAGAGAAGATGTATGTACACTAGGCACCTACCAGAGATCCCGTAGGTGAACTTTTGTGAGCCGTTACCTATAATGTTATCACTTAGCAATTTTCAAAAATTATCTGTCTATCAGAGAAAGCTGTACTGTTATGTTCCTCTCTTCTTGTTGTCTGACAGGTGCTGCACCAGGGAAGCCACCTACCACGTATCTTACTGAAAGTGCTCATAGATTGTTCACAGTGTAGTTGCAGAAAATACCATGTCCATCGAAAGGAATGTCATTGGAAATCTCAAGAAGGATGAGAGACTCAATGGAGTGCAGAAAAAACAAATTTTCAACCCTGATGTCTAGCCATCTTGACCTCTTGCTTGGTCAATAACCCATATTATTATGTGGCTAGCTCGGCAAGATGAACCAAATTGCATGCTCTGATTGGCTACCCAAGCAGGCAAGATGGAGCTATTTTGCCTGCTCAGGATTAGCCGCTGTATCCCGCAAGAAAAAAAAGAACTTGGCCAATATCCAGCCATCTTGACCTCACACTTGGTCAATAACCCATGTTACATACATACACTTTTTTCTCATACATATTTTAATTGACCACTCCCCTCATGGAGCTTTTCAAGGCCAATGGAAATGAATGCTGAATAGTGAAACAAATAATGCAAATGAACTTAACATGGTCGAAAAACCCGAGTGGCAGGTGGCAGACCAGTTGGCTATTTACAAGCATGACAGAGGAGTTGTGTGTAGCGTCTACTGAGAAACAACTCCAGCATAGTGGTCAGAGAGGGACTTAACCCAACGACCCCTGGATTTCAAGTCCAGTGCCCTAACTACTCGGCCACACTGCCTCCTATATACAACAAGCACAGGACCATACCATGAACATTTCAAACTTACCGGTACAAATTTAGCTCCTGAATGAACCAGAAAGGATGAATTTGGACCAATGAACACATTGACTCCAGTGTATCTAGAAATGTTCTGTTTATGCGCTGAATCATTCCTTTCCTGTGATCCTATGTATCCAAATGTGTTAATGGACAAGTGTTCCAATGTGGATTTGTAACCTATTTTCTCCACTCCACCTGCAATACAGATGTAGAGAAGAACTCCGATATGGGCAAGTGTCACCAGGCATATAAACAGTGGCCGATGAAATCTTCTTGGTGGTGATTCCTCAATGCTAGCTTGGGTGTCGACAGTGAGTGATCGAGACTTGCGTCTGTCTGATGGGATGACATAATTATCACCATAGTAACTGTACACAGAGGTTTCTAAAGAACCATCACTACTTGATGCTCGAGAATGTTGTACAAACCCATGGCCATATGAATGACCTACAGGATAATTAAGATCATTATGACTATCAAAGAGTCAAATTTAACAATGCAGTATCTGTATTTTAAAAACTATTGCTCAAGGTTCAAAGACCTTGCATGCAAGTACTTGTGGAGTCTCCTCTTGCTTTAAGTTAGATACAGTTCAACCCCTTTTAAATGGCCACCTGCCCCGCAGGGGAAATGAATAATGGCCGGTCAATAGGGGACTTTGATTACTGGCTGCTTGATTTTCAGTCTCAGATGAATGCATGTGCAGCTGAGCCATATGTTATCCAAATGGGCTAAGACTGAGGTGTGATTTCAAAATGTGGCTTGGCTAGTAGCAGGTGCAGAAGAGGGGCCTAGAAGGCTTTCCCCTTTTTGGTTCTAAAATGCAACACCCAAAGAGGTGAAGGAAAACATTGGCAGGTATATAAAAGATATGTACTACTCAGGACTGTATTTCAAAATAATCAAGTATTCTCTGAGTCGTTTGTTTCATGATGTGGTCACTTGTGATGTACATTGCCACGTTTGGACTGCATACTGCTAGTCTTCATCAGGTGAATCTCCTTTTAAGCAGGATGCTCCCCTGTGATTGGTTGGCTTTCAGCAGCTGTGATTGTCACATTTCGATCCTTACTGATTCTGTGTGTTGTTCCCTTGGCGGTCTGCTGTTGTACAGTTATCCTGTTGTTGTGTTTCTTGATTGTGGGCATCCATCCTTGATTGTGATCCTCATTGGTACATACGCACGGTCAACCAGGCGATTCACATAAGACTTCACCCTAGCAACATCAACAGGGATAGTGGAATAGAAATTCCAGAAGCATAGATGCCCATAATCAAGAAACACAACTGTTACAACATATACAGGAGAACTGTACGACAGCGAACGATCAAGGGAACAACACACAGAAACAGCAAAGATCAAAAATTTATGCACCAATCACAGCTGCTGAAAAGTAACCAATCACAGTGGAGCATCCTGCTCAAAAGGTGACGTGTTAACAGCCGACGTCATCGCCTGAAGACTAGCAGTATACAGTTGAAATGTTGCGAATCTACATCAGAAGTGACCACATCACGAGACAAACAAGAATACTTGATCATAATTGTACTTCACCATGATGAATAACAAGAACCTTTTTTAGGACAGTACTGAATTTGTCTGTACTATAGCAAAACAACTTACAGGAATTTCAAAACAAAAAAAAATGTTTGAAAACACAAGCCACAGGCTCCAGCTACTAAGAAATGTTTACAAAATTAAATATTATTTAAGCTGGATATCTTTGCGAAAACGAAAGCCCAGAGAAAACGAAATGCTGCAGAAGTCACACATAGAGTTTGGTGCATTGTATTTAGGCTTTTGATTGCAGTATTACATGTCGATGACCATGTAATTTGTATTTGACCTATTAAACACTATACGGTATGTTATCTTTGCTTGTTGACAGCTTTAATAGATACTTCCAATATCTCATACACTTCCGGTAAAAAGTAAAGCTGAATTTATTCTCCTCTTAGTATGTATCTTTAATATTCAACAATATCATTTTCGTGTATCTCTAGTCTCTCGTCGTAACTGTTGTTAATTACCATTTGTAATTCCGTTAGTTTATTATTGGTCCTTAGTTATTGTTGTCAATTTTAGTCTCCTTAATCCTCTTGTATTTAGTTATACCTAGTTGTTTATTAATAATTTTTGTTAACATGACCCGCCTAGACTAGCATATGCTATCCGCGGGCATGTTCAATTTGTAATTTTTTTATTTGAAAACAAAAATAAATGTATGTATGTATGTATGTATGGTTATATAAATACGTTCTATTCATGTCGCAGTCATGGGACTATGAGTCACTGCATGTCACGCAAGCAAATAAGAAAGCGAATTATTTCTTTTATACTTCAGGGACATTTTATTGACCGATTCACTTTTGTGGAACAGAATGAAAATAATTACAAATCATCTTGGTCCTAGACAATGACTTTTTCCTTAAACTAAAAACATAGCGATCATATTTCAAAATCAAAGTTTTCTGAACGAAGTTTTCGTGATTATACGTCTACGAAATACGTTAATTAAAAACATTGTTATTGTCGTTATTTGGTTTTAGGTCACATAAAAGGCAATGAAAATGTAGAAAGTGACAATAAACTAGAGTAGAAACACAAAAAGCTTTAAGCTTATTTAATAATATGCTTGCTAAAAATATTTTAAAAAGGTTACACTTCAACCAACGAAAGAGTACATTTTCTTCTTTTCATGTTACCTGAGTTTCGTCCTCCAAGAAGTGGCTGTCTCTCCATTTATCTACCTACGACATCCGCTTAAATTCCACTCTATGTACAAATCCCAGCCTTCCACAAACGACAACTTCTCCAGCAAAACGGGACAACCTCAATATCGAAGCAATTTCACTTTCGATTTCAGCGCGTTTCAAGACTTTCAAGGAACTGGGTCTTATTTGTGATGCAACGTACCAAGAAGATGGAAGTTAATCACCACAGAGAAAACTTAAATTGAAAATTTTACAATCTGACTTTAAGAATGATAAGTAAAAGGGAACTTAGTGCATTATTCATTGAGTAAATAAAGTTATACTGCTTTTCATGTGAATTTTAGTGTGTACTGAAGTAGTGTTGCTCACAAATAAATTCAACATGGATTTAACATTCTTCCAATAGCAACAGTAGGCCAAATTAAATGCGAGTTAGGGAGTGGTGGGAGGGAGAATATTAATCTGTATTAAGACTTGACACAAGAATTCAAAAATAGTTGAAAACACGATGACCAGTTAAGATTACTGCTATGCATCCGTTGTATGTTTTGTAACTGCTTTGAAGCAGTGCTTTCTCCCCTTCTCTGTACAATATGATGAATGTGTACCATCACCGACCCTTCCCTAAAGATAAAACAATGCTCCCTCGGGTCCGGTCTTTCCGGGTCGGTGATCTGTTGTCTTGATAACAGCGTCTGTCTCGTTGGACGTGATGAGTGCATGGCTATGGAGGAATTTTGGTTTCACAGACCGCGTTTCGCCTTCGTTCGGTCTATTGACCCTTTTAGCTCAGTAAAAAAGAACAGAAAAAATATTGGGTAAGTAAATTTTCATGAAAGCTTCCTCGAACAAACCGGAGTTTTTTGCGTTTTTCTTCTGACGGGCAGTTAAATAGTTACGTAAAGCAGAAAGTTCGCGCCATGTAGATCGATCTATATATTTTTCAAATATTTTAGCTGTTATTGAGAGTTTACCCAATGTTCTAAACAACATGAAGCTAATACAAAAATTCTACCCTGAATATTTTGATGTTTTATTAGTTTTCGTCAAGCAGTTCTCATTCGTTTTTTAAAATTTTGGACCTTGCGATTGCTGATGAACGCCACAGAAAATATTACACTAATTTAATAATAAAGCTGTATTCAAGTTACCCAACCAATTAAGAGAAATAAATTAAGCTATTGTAAAGAAAGCTTAATCTTTCACCTTAAGCGGCAATTGCTTTCTTGTCCGCAAGGGTGTTGAGCGGTCACTGCTGTACATGTATGCTGGGTTCATTAAAAGCACTATAAATCACTATGATATGACTTCTTATTTTATTTCAGATTCAAAATAGTGAGGTTTCACAGCGACACTAGCTAAACTGCCTCATCATCATTTGTAATCCACAACCGTCACAAGGGAAATAATGATTACAAGGGTTGTTATTGCAGCCACTGTTTTAGTATGGAGTGGTTTTCCAAAGGTAAAGTAATATAGTTTATTATTTGAAAAGAGCATTACATTACATATTATTATTATTATTATTACATGCTAGATTAGAAGACTACCCAACCTGGAGAGGTGCTTTTAGAGACATGCCCAACCCTGCGGTACACAAAACACTTGGATCCATTAGGCCAGGGAGGGTGGATTTTTCATTTGGACTAGCAGTTTTGACCTGTTGCTTGTTAATGGGCTTGGCCTGTGAGGTTTTCTGGGAAAATTTTTTGAAGAAATGATTCAATAACTGAAGTGCATAAGAGACAAGAACCATGATGCAGTTATAACTGCGCTCTTTTATTTTTGTTTTAATCTTTATGCAAGCGTTCAGCTTGTGAGACGTGACATAGTTACCGCCATCATCTACTGTTACATAACAACCTAATTTCATTACGTGAAAAGTAACTCTCGCTGCCTTTCAGCATATATATGCTGAAAGGCATATCTGATTACACTCTTTGCATAGCGTGGGTCTAGCGTGAATTGTAATCGGAGAATTTTGTTTACTTTGAAGGCAAAAAAATACCCGGGATGGTTTACTGACCTTTCAAACGAATATATTTAACAATTATTCCTCGAGCCCGAATGGGCTCTGAGTCAATAGCCCATGAGGCCGAAGGCCAAATGGGCTATTGACTTAGAGGCCATGAGGGCGAGAGGAATAATTGTTTTAGTAAAATCCAACTAGTTGGTCAAAAAACTATCGAGACAAAACATCTTTCACTAGTTAAAGCGATTCAGCCGCCACTGTTTTGGTTTTCAAAGCAGGCGCTTTTCGCTAATAGTGGGCTATAACAAATAGCCTACTAGTAGCTCAACCAATCAGAACGCAGCATTGATAACAGACCACAAGTTGGATTTTACTAAATTTGCATATGTTCCAAGATGAAGCTCAGTGCACATTCTAAAGCAGTCCTTGATGATTCATGGATTACTGTAGACACCACATCACTTCATCAACACAAACTATATTTTATAGCACGGTCGCTCTTATTTGTGACATAGCGAAAGTGAACAGAACAAGTTGCATGATTTAAAGTACCGATCAGGTTGAATATTTCGCTAACTAGAAAAAAAACTCTCCTGACCTTTCAAACGAATATAAATTTACATAATTATGTTAAAAGGGTTTTTGACGAGCGCTGAGGCTTTAAATTTTTTCCCTAAAAAATTCCAGTATTCCTTCTGACGAAGTAAACACAATCTTATTTATCTCTGTCAGTGCATTCCATGGCTGACGCCAGACTTAATACCTTTTTAGCGCATTGAATATTCGCTTCCAAAGTGAACAGAAACAAAACTTCAAGATTACAAAATCACCTCCTGTTTTGCACACAAAACGAAAATACAGCTTAACTCTGGATAATTTCAGCCTTGGTAGCCAGCAACTGGTCCCAAATTACATGTACATTCTTTATCCTTGCATATGTCCTGACGTCTATCTCCGAGGGCTTTAGGCCCAATTTTGACCAAATAAACATTTCTCATGATCGGCAGCCATTTTCCTCATGAATAGTTAATTCGCTAACTTGACAAAACTCTCCTGAGGGGGGATGTGATGAAAAGAACTGAGAAATGGCCTGTAATTGGCTAAGGATGACATCATCCGGTGACACATTTGGCCGAGTGGGAGTACGGGTCTACTCACCGACAAAAGTAATAATTTTAAAAAAAATAAATGAAAATAAATAAACCAAAGTAAAACCATGAACCGCGCCCGCCTACGGGTGCCCGGTTAATAACTGGCCCGGTTAATAACCGGCCCGGTTAATAAGTAATCTTAGGTGCTTAACGTTAAAGAACAACTCAACACAACCAAAGAGTCTGAGCACCGACTATTGGGCCACTCCACCTCAGTCCCTTTATCGACTTAAAAACAACACAATACTTGATATATTTGTAGGGTTGTGACAATGCCTGTTTACCAAGCTCCTGTTTGAATGGTGGAACCTGTGTTGTTACAGCAAGTGGTCAGCAGTCGTGTCACTGTGCAGGAGGGTACACTGGAAGCAACTGTTCAGTGAATATTGACGAGTGTGCTGCCACATCCTTGCCACAACAATGGAACTTGCATTGACCAGGTACTGGAGCTCTATCCTTATTAGAGGGATCATGAATGACGGCTAGAAAATCTTGGGGCTGGGAAAACTTTTAGGCTAATCTCAATATCATGCTGTGATAAGTGCACAAGTACTGACTTTATGTATTTCTACTTTTGTCTCGCTGTCTATAATCACTTTAAAAAAGTCTCGGTCTCAGTTTTTAAAATAGGCGCTTTTGTCGTTTGTCACCCCTACTTAGCCTGAGTACACAAATCCATGGTTTGGCTAACTTGCTCAGTTCAAAACATGACTGTAGAGGTGCATTCCCATCTGTATGGGATTTCTGACATCTTGTGCATTATTTAGTGAGTAGGCTAGAGGCCATAATGAGACATCTGTTTGCTCTGCAGAGTCATCATTTTATATAAATATCTACAGTAATTCAATTTTATAAGTTCATTATACCACAAGTTCAATGATCTTTATGTAACTTGATGTTAATGACTTTTCATTTTCAGTATAAACTCCTTTCGCTGTGAATGTCACAGAGGATACACTGGAATCATCTGTGAGACGAATGTCGATGACTGTCAAGGTAACCCTTGCAAAAATGGAGCAACTTGTCAAGACCTTGTCTCTGCTTTTCTACTGCCATTGCCAACCAGGCTTTGTGGGAAGGTTCTGCGAGATCGGATGTATGAGACTGTGCAGATCTGCCTTGTCATCATGGTGGTACTGTACTGACAGAGTGAATGGGTTCTCCTGTACTTGCAAACCAGGCTACACAGGAAGCTTGTGTGATGTAACACTACAATGAATGTGGCAGTTAGTCCTTGTCAAAATGGAGGAATATGCGCTGATGGAGTGAATGCGTACCTTTGCATTTGTAAGTCTGGTTTCTCTGGAAAGGATTGTGAAGTGAACATTGATGACTGTAATCAATCACCATGTAATAATGGAGGTAGGATTACCACATAGCTTACTGTATTTTTGTAAACTGGAGTTAACTCCTTACCTGACTGAAGAGACACCATCTAGGCTAGAGATACTTCACAAAATACTGTACCAACTAAGAACATATTAACAGTATTATTCTGAAGTACCAATAGTCATCGGTCAATTTTAAGACCTCCACAATCCCCCCAGGCAATTTTGGAGAATTGGGCCTGCATTGTTCAGATGGATCAATGTGGGGAGGGACTGGTGAAAAACAAAGTCCATTTCATGTTTTAATTGTCTCCAAAGTTTTGGCAAGAATATACATTAACATATCTCACAATGTAACATTTGCTGATAATAAATGTGCCTCATTGTGATTATACTTGAAGGGTAAACTTCCAACAAATTTGTTATATCCTGTCCTCTAGATACCTGTAAGCATCTAGAGCTGTGTATTCTGAGTGTATATCTGTTGAATATCAAACTGATAATTGTTTTCTTTGTTTTTTGTCAGGAACCTGCCATGATCTTGTCATGATTTCCATTGTGACTGTGTAGTAGGCTTCCAAGGTGCAACTTGTGAAGCAAATATTGATGACTGCTTATCTGCACCATGTACAATAATGCAACATGTGTTGACTTAGTTAATGGATTTTCCTGTACATGCTTACCAGGGTTTAGTGGACAAAAATGTGATGTAAACATCGAATGAATGCAAAAGACCACAAGTGCATGCACAATTCAGCTTGTATTGATGGAACAGGCTCATACCTGTGTGCCTGCAAGCCTGGTTTCACCGGGAAGTTCTGTGAAGTGGACATTGATGACTGCATTGCTGAGCCATGCAAGAACCAAGGAGTGTGTGTAGATGGAGTTAATGACTTTAGATGTGTCTGCCGCACAGGGTTTACAGGAAAGGACTGTGTGGTTAACATTGATGACTGTGCAAATGACCCTTGCCGTCATAATGCAACATGTGTAGACCTGGTGAATGATTACAACTGCAGTTGTCCAAAGGGTTATACCGGTAAAGACTGTCATGTGAATGTCAATGTGTGTGTACATCAGCCTTGTCTGAATGGAGGAACCTGCATTAATAGGGATGATGGATTAGGGTTTGAGTGCCTTTGCCACAATGGATTCACAAATAAAACTTGCTTAGTTAATGTAAATGACTGTTCACTTAATCCTTGCCATAGTGGAAATTGTACTGATTTAGTCGACAACTTTAAATGTGACTGTCCTGGGAGCATTACAGGAAGAACCTGTGCTGGTTCAGTAAATGTGTGTAATACATTCTCCTGTCGCAATGGAGGGACATGCGTCTCCACTAATTCCTCATATCAATGCATTTGCCCAGAAGGGATTACTGGTATTGACTGCGAGGTAGATATTGATTATTGCCAGTCCCACAGCTGTCAAAACAATGCCACTTGTTTAGATGGCATTAATAACTATACTTGTCTTTGCTTGAAAGGATATGCCGGTAGCAACTGTGAAACAGATGTTGACGAATGTCTTGACAATCCTTGCAACAATGGAGCAACTTGCATAGATTTGATTAACGACTTTAAATGCCAATGTGCCCCGGGCTTCAAAGGACATACATGTTCTGTGGACATCAATGAGTGCTATGCTCTTCCTTGTTATCATGATGGGATTTGCACTGATTTGGTGAATGGTTTCAACTGCACTTGTAGACCAGGTTTTACAGGGAAGAAGTGTGAGACAAACATTGATGAATGTGAGTCGCAGAGTTGTGCAAATGGTGGCTATTGTCTTGACGGCATCGGCAAGTATGAATGTCTGTGCAGTCCTGGGTTTGGCGGCAGCAACTGTACAATCAACATTGATGACTGTGCACGGCAACCTTGTAAAAATTCTGGCAATTGTACTGATTATGTGAATAACTACAAATGTACCTGCTCGCCTGGTTACACCGGAAGACAGTGTGATGTTGATATTGATGACTGTGCCAATCAACCCTGCCATCATAATGGCTTGTGTACTGACCTGGTGAATGGTTACATATGTAACTGTCCTGTAGGCTACACAGATGTTCACTGTGAGACAGACATTGATGAGTGTCAACTACAGCCGTGTGTCAATGGGACATGTCTAGACAAGGAAGGTAGATTTGAATGTGTCTGTCAAACTGGCTTCACTGGAAGTCTTTGTGAAGTGAATATAGATGACTGTGCCAGTGTTCCTTGTCAAAATGGAGGCAGCTGTTTTGATATGGTGGACGACTTTCACTGTTTGTGTCCTCTGGGATTCAAGGGGAGAACCTGTGGAGTGAACATTGATGATTGCTCTGTGCAGCCATGTCAACATAATGGTAGCAGATGTGTGGATGGTGTGAATACGTTTAGCTGTGTGTGTGCCGCAGGTTATACAGGTGTCAACTGTTCTGTTGAAGTTAATGAGTGTGCACCATCACCTTGTCAGAATAATGGAACTTGCACAAACAAAATATCTGACTTCAAATGCTGGTGTCCATCAGGCTTCACAGGTGAGATACATGCTTTACACTGAGGAATTACATTCCTCATTATCACCATATCCCTCATCTGGGAGCAGAAACAGTTCTTTTCAATTAACCCATTGACACCCAGATCTTTTTGTCAAAAAATACATTGTTTGAACATTGAAGAAGCTCAAATGTTAATATCAAAGATGTTTATGGAGGCTCTGTTTGAAACTTAAATGTTACATGAAGTTAATATATTCTAATTCCTGCAAGAAATAGCATCAACTGTACTCTGAATGTGCTTACAAATCTACATTTCAACTTTACTTAGGTCGCCATTGTGAGATAAAGGAAATTAAGTGTGACGTGTTTCCATGTCAACATGGTGGAACTTGTACTGACAGCCCAGAGGGTTTCCACTGCACCTGTTTAACAGGTTTTACTGGACAAACATGTAACATTAGAACAAACACATATGGATGCCACAATATGATTTGTTTAAATGGTGGAAGCTGTCTCAATGTTGGAAATATAAGTGAGTGCATATGTCCAGATGGTTACCATAGTCGCCACTGTGAAATTAAGAAGGACAGGTGTCATTCATCTCCTTGTCGTAATGGAGGTACTTGTGTTGACAATGGTGAGCTCCTGTTTTGCAAGTGCCCTGTTGGACTTTTAGGAAAATATTGCGAAAAAGGTGAGTGAGAATTGGTGTTTTTACGATAACTGCAGAAATTCACGCGCGCTCATTGGTTAAATTTTATTGTCAATATGCGGACAGACACATGAATTTCAAATTCATGCGACGCGTCAGCGAGCGAGAGCGGGCAATTCGACAATTTGTTCTCGTAAAAAACAAATTGATGTCAGTTTCTAATGCGTCTGTCCTGTTATTGACATTGAATTTCGTCACAACATTGTCAAACTAGTGTGCGGATCCACAGCTACATTGACAATGTTATGACGAAATTCATGATCAATAACAGGACAGACGCATAAAAAACTGACATGACATCAATTTGTTAAATTGCTTATTAATATAGATTTAAAAAGTATCTACAGTAGATAGAAACCACTGTCCAGTCTGAGCCACGTACTTATTGCCATCAAGATTCAGCTGCACTCACCACTGTCATGCAGCTGAGCCCAGGTGTGGTTATGCTACTTGTTGTTCAAATACTGACTAGCATGTTGACATTAAGCCTAATTTCATATTTAAATTAAAACCTTGGAACTACATATTATATTTTGCCATCATCATCATCATCATCATCAGTCCTCGTTGTGCCATCTTATCGGATGCATAAAGGCCGCCGCATACAATCCGATTTTTTGTCGGCCGACAAAAAAATCTTGACTCGTCGGCTAATTGTCATGAGAGTCACGTGAACAAGCCTCTTTTCAAGCATGGCGGAGATCGACTCGGCCCCAAGACTAAACGCGGTTAGTCGTGACAAAAAATCGGCTAGTGTGCGGCAAGCTGATGTCCCGACAAATTTTAACCCGATTTGACCCCGACAAAAAATCTGCAGCTGTACGACAAAAATCGGCTAGTGTGCGGCAAGCTGATGTCCCGACAAATTTTAACCCGATTTGACCCCGACAAAAAATCTGCAGCTGTACGACAAAAAATCGGCTAGTGTGCGGCAGTCTTAAGACCTCATATTTGGCCATGCAGTCCATATATCCCAATTTGAACCACAGATGTTTGTTTTAATTATTGCTGTATATTTTCTTTAGGCAACTGATAGTCACACATTACAACCTTATTATATGCAAAATGGAATGAGAACTTTGTATTAAGTTTGACTGAAGATGTGTTAAAAGTTGTATTTACTCAGACAGAAAAAAAATTGAAGGATATTCAAACCCATGCCCATGATTCCCAGTCAAAAGAATTCAGTAAAGTGGATCCCATTTTGCTTGATCATACACTGTTATTGTAAAGACGAGTACTTAATAACTATTGGTTCAATCTGTTCTTAGCGTTTGACCATTGCTTAGTTCGAGTGGCTGATAGCAACCTAACATTTCCGTCCAACATCTGTGGGCCACACGGAGCATGCGTTAGTCGCCAAACTGGTTTCTTGTGCTCGTGTCATCCAGGATACTCAGGACTTCTATGTCGGTACGGTAAGTACATTATGTCAGCTTAATTCCGTATACCAGCACACATGACGAGATGTTTTCGATGTCCTTTTAGACTGGATTAAACAGTGACTCGAGTCCAATAGAGTCAAGGGATGCGAGTTGGGCGAGCTTTTCCTTCAATCGACAGAAAATTGTCTGTTTTTTTTTTTCTCGAAACTTTGAACAGATTCGGATTCATTGAGAACGTACGAGGGTCGACGACGCAACAAAAACGAGAGAAAATTCTCGGTTAACTCTTGCTGACGTTCATTAGAAGACCTACATAAAAACAATCAGCTTTACATGCAGCTTTATTTGAAACACCCATAGTACCCTATTCTCTGCACTGGAGAAATGAAAAAAAAAATCACTTTTAGGATCACATTATTTACCACGGCTGTGCTAATTGAGGACACCTTACAACAGTGTTAAGCAATCATATTGTAGACTGAAAAAGAGTACCAGCTGTTTGTAGACTGGCAAGTTGGCTGTTATAATACCATGGTGAAAGAGTTTAAAGGGGCTCAGTCACGGTATTTTGAGTTATTTTGAGCATCGACAAAATTACCGTTAAACTGAAGGAAACCTAAAAATAATACTTTAAAAAGATAGAAAAACATCAAAGAGATAATAATAAACCATAAAGGAACAAGGATGGTTCAGGATGGAGAAGATTGACACGAACTGCAAACAACGAATTTGAAAAGTTTAGCTAAACTTTTCAAACCGTTTAACCGTGACTGAGCCCCTTAAAGTCGAAACTACAGTGTAGCGAAAACCCATCCAGCTAATGCCAATGTGGAGCTAGTCCGGTGCGGTGCGGTGCGGACTGGAGGAGCACTGTATGACATTTCATTAACGTGACTCAGTTGTTCATTTTCAAATGCCCCTCTTTGAAGCTTGTAGTATGTCTTATTGAATATGTGCGCTTTTTGCTGTGTTTTTTTTTTGTAGAAATTAACGAGTGTTTGTCAAATCCTTGCGAGGAAGGCATGAACTGTATCGATGGAATTAACACGTTTAGCTGTGAACCTCTCTCTGGTGACACTGAAATGCAACTCAAGGGTAAAATGGCAATATTGACTAATCATTTTTTAATTAATTAATTAATTAATTAATAATTAATTATTACAGAAGGGTGTTTACAAGGTAGTATTCTGCCGTAGTTTCTAGAGCAGTGTGTTAGTCTTGTGGCCCTGATAAATAGTGACCATAGGTTATGTAAACTAACATCTGAGTATCTCGATATGCGCTCGATCATTGACTTACTTAAAAGACGTGCGAGATTTTTCCAGAAAAATTCAATACTGATGCCGTTCGTCAGTGATCCTTTAAGAGTGTCTGAGCGGATGTAATCCAGGCAGCGTGGCTGAGTGGTTAGCGTATCGGACTCGCAATTCAGCGGTTCCGGGTTCGAAACCCGCTCTGACCACTACCTGGATTTGTTTCTCGGTAGCTCCGAGTTCAAATCCTCGGCCAGGCTTCTAAATAGTCAACTGGTTTGCCTCCGGTCAGTTGGGATTCTTAACAATGTTACGATCAATTTGAAATATTTGTTTCAGTTCTACTTGTGCTTTAAACACTGCAGAGGGTTAATAGAGGTTATTTATTTATTTATTTATTTATTTATTTATTTATTTATTTAATTATTTATTTATTTACTAATTTATAACTTCATCGACAACAGCCGTTTCGTTTAGGTAAATCGTTCGGTTTCTTGGGCTAAGTACTTTCAACACTGTTTTTTCATCTCACATACGCAGGTTCCTCCGCTAAACGTTCGTATGTAATACCTCTTGTGGTGGCAATAGCTGTGTTCGCCGTGTTTGTCGCAGTTATTGTGTTTGTGTTGAAAACGAGACTACAGAGGCAAAGGAATGGGCGAATGAAGCTCACAGAGCATCATGCGGACACGCTGCCCCATCCCTACCCTGAGGAAAAAACTTTTGAGAACCCCATATACCAGGTTAGTGAACATCTTACTGAGCATAGGCGACATTGTCACCCCTCCCTATCTCTCACCCGTCCCTATACCCCACCCACCGCCTCTTAGTCGTCTATCACTGGTTACCAGGTTCGTTCCCAGTCTCGCACAAGTGGCTCATTCCATTCTCTCTGCCTTGGCAATTTATTTGAACGCTGCAATAGGCTTGATGCATGTTGTTATCACACTAGCAAATACCACCAACATAGCGCGCCTTAAAATGCAAATTGTAGACTTAATCTGATAGCTGAAAAGATGAAAATAATACTCACGTGAAAACCGTAACACGAAGGTGCAAGAGGTCTGAGAAACTTCATGCAAGTGAGACTTAGGAGTTAATTTTGAGCATGTGAAGTAATCATGCATAACACCTCAATATTACATCTACATCAGATGTAATTGTAACGGTTACCCAGCTGCTCCTGTACTCCCATTATACTCCTGGGCGGAGAAAAGCTCTGATAGTGAATTGTTTTGATACAAAACGAGGTCATTCCTTACTTCAAAGAGGGAAATGGTTAAGAAGCCCGGTAAAAAAAACAAGGAAACAAACAAACCGTCGGAGATTCATGTTGCAAGGTCCTTGAGCCTGCACATTCTTTGTTTTATGCTCATAAAATGTTCATTAATTACATAATCGCTATGCCTTATTGGTTTGTTGTATGAGCACACACAACCATCTTTTGTATTTTGCCAGGTCTTGTGCAGGGTAAATCCCCAAAATAGCCAACATAAACATACATGATTTCATAACCCCCTTTATTAACTATGGTTTGCCTAGTTGGACAGTTTGTAGTTTTCAGCTAGGCGTACGTACACTGCTATTTTCACAAACCTTAAAGGAACTAATACGTAATAGTGACTGATAAAACTAATCACAGCTTGTTTCCATGTTTTTCTAGCCTTGTGACGAAGTAATTGCTGTGGAATGCCATGACGAACTCGACGCGCTAAAAGCTCTGAGAACACAGATCGACCAAGAACTTCTTGACCTCTCCTTCTTAAGCGAAGGAGAAAGTCTGGGGCAAAGAGAACTCAGGAAAAGCACTTCGGCCCCAGATCTCCGCAACTTACAAGTCACCGTCACGGATATGGAAAGTAGCAGCGTGTGCTCTGTGGATGACCTGTCCCAGGGATCCGCGGGTGCCGTGAGGTTTCTGGGAACAAGTTCAAGTAGCAGTGGGAATCCCAGTGGGTTTGTTGCGATGGACGTGAAGCGCTCAAAGGAATGGCTTGATACTTACCTTTAAGGGAAATACCTCGGATGCAATCGTAGCTTAATCTTATCAGTCGACGGAATTGGAATAACCCCTTGGTTTTCTTGAAACAGCTTGAAAGGGGTTGACAACAGGAGTAGTATAGGGCTTTTGAGCCAAACACAACGTAACCGCCTTCTTAGGGTGTAGAACTAAGCTTTCTCGCTGTTTTCATATTGGAAGAGAGAAATCGAGAATTCATCGGTAATTTGCTTGACTGTACAGGCACAAAGTGTCAAAATTTCTTGCTTGATCAGTGTAGGTTTGATTACTGACCACTGAGCTGCTCTCCTGTAGAAGGACGAATGAACACTTCACTCGAAACAGCGGGAGTAATCCAGTCTACAATCTGTAGGCTTTTTTCTTTCCCAGTGGAAATGGAGACTGAAACTCCATGCTGGAGAAAGAAGAGAAGAAAACAAGTTCCAAAGCTCCGGGCTGCCTGGATAATGTAGCCTTTTTTTTCGTATTGATTGTGTCAGTTTCCTACTTCGCCATTCCGTGTAGAGTATCTACTTCTAAAAAAGGATGAATTAGGTTTCACTGCATGTATGAATTCAACGCGTCCAGCAACAAAATTAAGCCTCCTTACAGGAGATGTGTATGTTATACGGGTAACTTTTCCGCCTTGTCCAACAAAAATTGCCTTGTAAGTTGACAAGCTCCTAGTATACCTACACGAATTGAATACGAGTATTTAATATTTAATAGGATTTGTCCGAGGGTGGAATTATTATAATTAATCCGGTTTATTATAAAAATAGGATAGTTTATCCTGGACTAAGTTTGTTAAAAAAAATGTTTTCTAATATTACAAATTATTTATCAAGCATCCACAAAACTACAAGGTGGAAATTGAATTCAGATTGAGAAATGCGAAGAAAGAAATATGAGAGACTGAAATTGTGTTAAGAGACAAAGGTCAAATAGCTATGTTTAAATGTTGACCGAAAGCCTCGAAAACCTTTGAACTGTCACTTGTATTTATCTTGTTTTGTGTGAAAAAAAAAATGCTACCAGAAAGTATTAAATGCATGAAACGAAAATAAACTTGAGTTGCTGAACACCAGAGTGTTGGGTTACTTTTGTATTATTCCATAATCAATGCCATAGTTCAAGTCCAGTCCTCGTTTTTCCGGCTACGTTAATAATTGAATTTCTTATCGCGAGTGGGATGAAAGCAGAGGAAGAGAGGGAAATTAGTGACAGTGCATTGTTATATAAGAGTTTATGAGAGATAATGTTAAAAAAAACCTGGCCATGTCGCGGAGACAAATATATATCTATGGATTATAGACCCAGTGCGTACCTTGCCATCCATGATCCTCTATGTATGTGCGGTCACAAATGGTAGGGTTTGCAGCCGTTTTGATCACAAATAAGGCATGGTTTCTGCACCGTAGTCTTGAATTGGGTATGTTTCTAAGAAGACGCTCCTTTTTCAGGTCATAAATAAGGTAGGAAAAATGGCAGCTTTTGGTCATAAATGGGGTAAGGGTTTTGAGAAGAGGGCCCCGCACACCCCCACCCAATTTTCTGGGAGTAACCCCCGGGGCATCAAAAAAATACAAGGATTTTGTATAAAGTGCCCCCATTACGCTGCGCTGCCAGTTGTGTTCTCGCGCAGATAATTAAATGATATTTAATGACATTAAGCCCCGGCCAAACGATCGCCCCATTGTTGGGCGCAACATGTTGCGCCCAACAATGTTGCGATCGTTTGGCCGGGGCTTAATATTCTGGATTTTGCCTTGTTCGACGTCGCCCGCGCGTTATGCATGTTAAATCAGCAAGTCAAATCGCTTCGGAAAAGTAATGAGGAACTTAAGAAATTGCTCGATTCTGCTCGGCGTGATATAAAATCACTAGAGGAGCGAGTTGGTGCTCAAGAGTTCGGTCAGAGAAGGAGCTAATTAATGGCGGACGGGAAGCCCAACTGGAGACGGAAAGGAGCTTAGAATGGCGGCATGACTCTGAGCATCTTCTGGTAACTGCTATATTAATCATTTTAGGGTCAGGCATCATAAAAACTCTTTTTCCATCGCTGGAGCTAAAATTTGGGACAGCATTCCCGAAAGCTATCGAGGACTACCAAACCACATATTCAAAAACAAAATTCAAGCATTACTATTTGTAACTTTAGAAACTCTGGACAGTTATGCTGACACTAGCACTCCAGGGGCGGATCCAGGATTTTTCTTAGGAGGGGGTGCACCCCTAAGGAATGACGTCACTGACCGGTGAGCATGAGGTAAACAAATTTTAAAAGCGATTACGAAGAAGACTTCTTCATCTCAGGGGGTGGGGGGGGGGGGTGCGCACCCCCTACACCTTCCCCCTAGATCCGCCCCTGCACTCTTATTTCTGAAATAAGAAAGGCATCTTAAGGCGGGGGTCCACATGAAAGGCGTATTTTGGCATGGTATTATGTTTTCAATGCAAATATCTCGTTTATGTTTCAAGCAATCAAGAATCTCTATGCTCATTTCACATATCTATGTTTTGGGTCGTTTTGTTAATTTTTTGGTGATTTTTAGGTACATTTGGAGATAAATAGTTTTTCTCAAAGGATAAGTAAAATTTATGGAAATAGGAAATTTTGAAGATTTGGTGTTGTTTTAAAATTAGAGTTTGAAGTTAAAAATTGGTAGATACACTCCAGACAGTTGCCCAACAACCTGGGGTGCCATTGTGCGGTCGGGCAACTGTCTGGTGGAGTTCCATAACCCTTTTCTCACTTTCAACCTCTCTTTAAACTTACCAAAATTTCACTTAAATTCAGGTGTACCCCCGCCTTAATTATAATTCAATCATAATTCATAATATTTTTCTTCTTTTTATCACTTGTTTTCCTCTTTTGACAAATAATGTATTCAAAATCGAGTCGAGGTTCAGGGGAATAATTTGCATTTTCCTTTGTTTTGAACAATACAAAATGCTAATTATTCCCCTGAACCTCGACTCTGTTCTTTTGTTTCTGCACAATTCGAAACTCGCCTATTAGTAATTCGTGTTTGTATGTTCTTAACACCGCCTGCTTAGATTAGCTCGCTATTTGCAGGAGGTATTCATTGTAAGTAATTTTTTGGAAGACTTAATAAACTTGAACTTGAAACTTGAACTTGAGAATGACCGATCCGCAAACATTTGGATTTGAGTTTCATCTGAGGGCATTACCATGCCATTACGGTAGACCAAGCCGGTTCTATTTTTTGCTGCTTCACGGTGCTGACGAGACCCAACCAGGTCGAAGCAGTTGTCCACAGTTGAAATATTGTTGGCCTTCAGTTTGGACTCCATCATGTCGTTGTCCCGTTTTCTCTGGCTTTCTTGGAAACCTGCTAAGATCATATATTCAAATACTGAAAACTTGTGCATCCAAAATGTATGGCATTCAACCTGCATGGCTTGAGGATCCTTGAGTATAGAGTGTGTTAACGTTAAAGTTACTTCGTTACCGTTTCCTTTCTTTCCCCTTTCCTGCTTCATTTCTCCGCCCTTTCCCCGCGTACAGAGCTTCGGCCGCGTACATATTTATTTACTTCCAGGTTTTCACGGCAATATTTTTTTGTAAACTGGTAACCTGCGTTCAGGCGCCATAATTTTTTTTTTCGCGGTGGGATCGCAGGTTAGTAAACTGGGCTCTAATGCACCAGGAGATCTGGGAACTAACAAAACACCAAGATTCCTTTTGAAAATAGCGGACTTTGCGTGAAAAATATTTAAGACAGTGTTTTTTATCCTGATTGCGAATGATCTATTCTGATTCACTGCAAGATATCCTGAGGGTAAAGGTGTGATTAAAGCATGAGCGAAGACATGGGTTTGGACTCTTCAAAACCAAACGAAACAGATCTATCTCTTTGCACACCAACTTATCGGTCATTTCACCTGGATGGCAAGGCAATTCCTCCTCCGTTTACAGTCCTCAAGGAACTAAAACACTCGGGACCTTTAGGACTCGATCAGGTCATGAAGGTGACAGCGTGTGCTTTTCCACCGAACGATGATACAAGCTTGTTAACGTTGACCACCTTTGCAGGTCTCCCTCTGCGACATTTGCGAGCAGGATTTGTTCAGTGTTGGGACTTTGAGAACAACGAAGACTGCCACGATGACAGCCTCTTCACGTATTCACCACGTCCCGTGTGCTGTTTTTCTCCAAACGGCGAGATCGTATCGTTTATTTTAAACACAGGGAGCGGCCATATCATTCTGGCGGAGCGAACAGATAACTGCACCCTTGAGCCTTTCAAAATAGACTGTGACACTGGTGGGTACGGGGACAGAAGCCTTCTGTCGAGAGCTTTATGTTGTGTGTTTTCTCCTGATGGCCTGAAAGCCGTCACAGTGAGTAATGTTACTCTGGAATCTCACAGAGGTACTGAAACGAATGAAATTTGCCTGTGGCAAGTGAAATCCAAATCGAGACTGAAGAGTTTTTGGAGGGTGAGTTGTGAAGTGGTTTTGCCTCAATTTGCTGGTCATCTGGTGAGCTGCGTATTCTCGCCTGACAGCTCTCTTCTTGCATTCTCTAGCTCGCTAAGTCAGCTCTATGTTTTAAAGAGTGAGAATTTGGAGTTGCTCTCCGCCGTAAGGACATATGTTACAACAGGTAATAGTTGTAGCTGTGCATTTGATCCAAGTTTTCCATACCAGAAGCTTGCAGCCTGCTTTGAAGATGGTCTGTTTGAAATCTGGTATATTCAAGGTGACCAAGTTAAGCGTGTAAAAGAAACACAGGTTGTGACAGGTGAAACTCGTTTGACTGCATTCTCATACAGCCAAGATGGTTCTCTACTGGCCTTTGGCACTTCTCAAGGAAAAGCTATAATACTTGACACAGAATTCTTGCACACTCTCTATGAGATAAATGCAACTGTTACTGGTGAACAAGAGGCTCCTAATGAGTCAAGTGCCACAGTTTCAGTCTGTTCTGTAGCTTTTACAAAGAGCTGTCAGGAACTAGCTGTTGGACTAAGTGATGGTTTTGTTCGGATCTGGCAGCTTCCTTTGAAGTTTGAACTGCGGCATATGTGTCGACTTGTGATCAACAGGTTGGTTCCACCAAACCAACTAGAGTATCTTCCTTTGCCTAGGAACTTAAAGGCTTACTTAATGTACTCTTACGTTACTGTAAGTGAAGTGACAGTCAGTGAGTACTCTTAAAAGACAGGGGTCATGATATTTGGCATTCTTTAATGGACATTTTAATCAATGTCACACTATAAATATTTCATATTTTTCTTGTAAATGAAAATAGGGAAGAAAGTTGGTAGGCACCTTGAAAGTCTTAGCATGTGTTGCAGCCATTTCCTTACCTTTTCCAAACGCTCTTGGAAAAGGAAGGATGAAAATCCAGACCTTGAAAACCCTTTGAAGAAATTTAATAGTAATAGCCCATTGCAGAAACGTGAGAGGACTGGGACGAGTTTCTTATATTGATTAGATTGAAAATCTAAACAGTACAACTGAATTGTTACTGAATGAAAAGCCACCCAGCCAAGGTAAAGAGTTTTCAGCAGAAAATTGTTCAAATGGGAACCTCAAAAAAGTTGCAAAATTCCATACAAATCCTTCTAATTTTGTGGCTTGTCTACCCAATCCAAACAAACTCTCTATTTTAGGTGATATTTGAAAAGCTACCATTTTGTCATTTTCCTCCTCCAAATACTTCTATTCTTGGTAAAGACTCTCAAATTTAGTTGATCTTTCATGTGAATATCTTGGTTTTTCAAACAAACGGAAAACAACCATACTCTTTCCCAGTCCTCTCACGTTTCTGCAATAGCCTATTATTAAAGTGCACCTAACCACAAAATATTTTTTTCGCTTTAATAAATCTTTGCATCTGTTCAAAAGGCACTGCATGTTTTTAAACTAAATCTTGACCTTTTTATAAGCTGTAAAAGTTAGAAATCTAGCCATCACCTGTTGCACGACCGAGCTAGTAAGTGGCATGGGTCTATTCCTGGGTTGACATCACACACTGATTTGCATCGTATTAAGTCTTTGTAAACATGCATGCAAAGAAGTTTGTGACATCAACCCAGGAACAGACCCATACCCCTTACTTGCTCGGTCGTGGAACAGACGATGGCCAGATTTCTTAACTTTTAACGCCTGTAAAAAGTCAAGATTAGGGCTAAAAAGGGGGGGAAAGGCGCAATGCGTGTCAAACAGGTGCAAAGAGTTACTTCAGCGAAAAAAATATTTTGGGGTTAGGTGCACTTTAAACCTGGCATCACTTATACCACATATGAACAAGAAAAGTTGCTAATACTCAACATTTTTAAGAAACTGTTGGCTGGGGAACTGAGAAAAAAAGTATTGTGGACCTTGCCCCCAAACCACCCAGCTAGCAACTCACACCTTCAGCACTCTAAACTTTTTCTTTATGCAATTACATGAAAGATCCATGCTACGTCCTGTTTTTGTTCAAGTTTCCGCCTCAGATGATTTTTAAATAACGATCTTGACTTCTTGGCAATAGTCTTGGATTTACCATTCGTGACCCCTGTATCCATGCCCCTTTTGTGTAGGGTCTCCCCCCCCTCTCCCATTCCCCATTTGCACTGGATTTCCAGGTTGGCTTCTTACTTTCTTTTTAAATAATGTAATGTATCACTTCTCTTTGCTTTGACGCTCGATCGAAATTCACGTGTTGTGTTTCACGTCACAATAACGTCTATTAAGAGTCTCTCCAGACTCCAGCTTTATACCCAATTTTTTAAAATAGATTATCTTGATTTTTGAAAGAAGTAAAGGAACAGAACGGAAAAAAAAAATTGAGCGACTTCGTATCGAACCATTGTCTCGGCAAAACAAATTCGAATCTGGCCCGTTCAGCGCCTTATTCGCTTGAGCTAACGAAGCAGTAGTAAGAGAATTAAGGTATTATAGTGAGTTCATCGCTTAGCGAAACAAATGGTTTCTTTTGTATTTCATCCAACTAAAGGTCCCCAGAGGATGCCCTTGGAAAAAAGGTGTTTTTTCGCATACGTAATATCTCAAAAAGGAAGCAAACTTCAGTGGGGAAAGAACATGCAGAACATTGTTTGACACACGTAAACAAAACTGCATGCGAAATTTGGAGTGTTTTTGACACAGTTCTCTTTTGATCATGAGTAAAAAACCTAACGCCCTTTTTCCACCGAAGCCTTCAACTTATACCCCAGCCAGGGCTTAAACCCAGACCTCTCGATCCAGGGACTTATTTCCTTTAAAATGCTTCTTTCTGTCTAGATTATTTTGAGAAACTTATAGCTTTTCACAAGAAGTTTTGAACACTTTCCGCAATAGATGTGTTCATTCACGAGGGTCTATTATAGGGGGTCGTACATTCCGTAAACCGCCATATTTTGTTCCTTCGAAACCGCAAACCCCTTTTGTTTTCTTCTAAAAACCGACACCGCTCTACAGGTAGGACGATTATCCTCATAACTGATCTTTTAACATCACATAGCAAATTCTTTGCGATATGTTAGCTCAATTTAACAAATTGACGTCAGTTTTTTATGCGTCTGACCTGTTGTTTTTTACGATAACAAATTGTCGAATTGCCCGCTCTCGGTCGCTGACGCGCCGCATGAATTTCAAATTTATGTGCCAATGAGCGCGCGTGAATTTCTGCAGTTATCGTAAAAAATCGTATTTCTCCTCACAAAGACCACAAGATCTTAAGAGCAGAACAAATTGTTTCTATAACCCCATTCAGTAACCAGCGAACAAAAAGGTTTTGACGTCTAATGCGCCAATGGGCTGTTCACAAACACAAAGATTGCTCGAGATGCTTTTAAAGTACAAGTTTTTAGGGCTGGGTGTGTTATCTGTTCTTATGTGGTCGTTCTAACATGGATTTACGGACAAAACAAGCTTGTGAATTTCGACATTCGCCACATCGTCCGCCATCTTTCCACGATGACTTCAAAACTTCAAAATTTGCAAAGATATGTATGGATTTCCGGACAAGTGTCCGGCAATCCATACATTTGTTAGTAAATTTTGAAGTTTTTGAATGGCTGTATCTTTTTCAATATTGGCCCAATTAGCACGAGCCTTAAGGATTTTTGTGAAGCTCGGTGTGCTCTCTCTGAATACAGCTGTTTCGGGAAAGGTTGTCCAAAAGAAGGGTAAGAGCGTTCGCGACAATGCCGAAAGGCAGTATGGGAGATATTCAATAAAATAAATTCAACTTGTAGTGAACGCCCAGAATCGAAGATGTCGCGACCGTCCAGTGAAGACCTACAGTAGCGAGCTATTTGGATGAAAGAGGTCTTAGGATATAGCTTATAGATGAAGTGGCAGTACGCACAGGCTTATGCATGTTGAAGCTCTCTCTCGCTATCGCACTACCAAAACACGTCCAAAAACAAAGGATTCATTAGCGATGGCTCTGCACGTGCACCACGATTTTTAGTACATTTCTCCGACTTTCTCTGGAAAGCATGACATAAAAAATAAGGTTAAAGTTGTCAGAATCATGCTCTCCCTGTGAATCCTATTTTGTCACTAATTTGTGGTCTGGATCATTTAACTGAATTTTGAAACTCACTTATATCTCAATGTCAGTATTAAACAAAGCGTGAGCATGTATTTCTAGCTGGCGTTTTCGATAGTATTGTCGTCATGTTTTCGTTGTCTCAAACTGACAGTTTACCATAATGCCTTTCGGCATCGTCGCGTACGCTTTTAAGCGGCCTTCACACGGCAAACTTAAGTTGGCAAACTCGTGTTGGAAAACTTCAAAAAGTTGGCAAACTCGTTCCTTCACACGTCAAACTCGTGGCAAATAACAAACACGGCAATTTCCAACATGGCAGCTTTTTAGTGCCGTTTCAATCACAGCAGTACAGCAGTGAAACAGAGGATAAGAAGAGAAGAACCAGAAAGCGGTGGAGAATTAGAAAGGTTTGGACGAAACCAAGTTTGTCTGCGCGCTCCTCCGTTTTGTTTTGTTTGTTTTTAGTATCTTTGTAGGCTATAGATGAAACGTCCCGAACAGCCAGACAATTGTGAACCGCTTTGATATTAAATTTAAAAAGTGTTGACTCGCGTCCCCCATTTTGTGAAGGGTCACGCAAATAAAGCACGTGAATAGAGCTCGTTTTGATCGATTGAAAATTACCAACACATGTTGGCCAACCGTTCACACGTCAGATACGAGTTTACCAACACGAAAAAGTTGGCGAAAAAGTTGGCGAGAATAGAGGCAAGTTCTATTTGTCGCCAACAGTTTGCCAACTTGTTTGCCGACCGTTTTTGCGCCGTTCACACACAACAACTTGAGTTTGCCAACACGAGTTTGCCAACTTTAGTTTGCCGTGTGAAGGCCGCTTTATGCTTCTTTTGGACAACCTTTCTCGAAACAGCTGTATATGGGTCCTGTGTTGTTAATCCCATAATAGACGGACTCATACCCAGGCCCTCACGGTATGTAATCCGGCAATGTTGTCTCGGTTTACATCAGAAAGTAGTTTTAGGCCTTTCCGTGCTTCCTTGATGTAGGGAAAGGCCGCGGACTGCCATATGTTGCTTAGAATGATTGGGGAGATTAAAGTGTCTCGCGACCGCTTTAGATGCGTTTTTGTCGTTCTGTCATTGATCGGCTTAGTAGAGGATTGGAAAATTGGCTCGGGACGATCGTCTGACAAGGGGAATATTATCAACAGATATGTCCATAGCTCTTGATAGCTTACACCCACCCCGGGGGGGGGGGGGGGGGGGAGGGGACTCCCTTTAATGGCCTAGACGGGGAGGCTCCGCCCGAAAGGGGCACCTTTTTCAGGCTTCAGTTATATAAAAGGGTAGGGATTTCACAAGTTGAGGTATATAAAAGGGTAGGGAAATCGGTCATTTAGGTATTTACAAGGGTCTTTAACTATAGTATTTCGAGTAGACGCCACTTACGGCTGCATCAGTTTATTTATTAAGCACTACACGCAAATGAGAACAAGACTTCTTAAATTAGGTATGTGAAAGGGATACCTTTTTTAAATAAAAAATATATAAAAGGGGTACCTTTTCTGCCAAAATGGTATATAAAAGAGTAAGGGGTTGGACCTCGGGGCGGAGCCTCCCCGTATAAAACTTTGGTAAGTACCTCCCCTCCCCCGGGCACCCACCTCTTATGCTACGCACATTAAAAGCTTACGATTTCCAGGACAAAACACTAGACATTGATACGTAAGGGTATCATAAATTCAGTCACCTTCTGCCAGTGCGTTCTCAGCAGAATTATAATCTGAGATCGACTCGCGCTTTTGCCGCGCCTGTCTGCAAGACAAACAGGTTCAGAGACAGTTTTATCAGTAGCCACTGTATGTAATATATTTTTAAATTCTTGATACATTTTTATTGTGAACACTTTATTTTCACGTAATTCCGCCAATTGGCTGTAAGGTGTATTTATTAATAAACGGTCTTACTAGTTTTGCTGAGCAGTTTCTTGATCGAGCAACCGCTTAGGCAGAGTGCACATTGGGTTGGTAACTCGCTCATGGAGAAATGTGGAACGCGAACCTCCTTCAGGGCAACCTGAAAAATATTAAACGATATACTAGTAATAACCAAAGGTTAGCAAATGCGGGCAAATGTTTTTTTGCCCATTTGAGGAATAAAAGATTTGGGGGCCTATAGGGAAAGGTCGGGTAATTTTGTTTGTCCATGAGCACCCCCCCAGGTTTTACTCGCTTTTTCCTCCATTTTGACAGTAACAATAGAGTGATTTGACAAAATCTGTGAAACAGTAACACCAGAGCATTCCACGAGACACTAACCCCATTGTTTTTAAAGTATGCGTATTGATCGAGTCAAAATGATTGATTTAACGCAAGCGTGATTTATTTAGAATCATAACATAGAAAATATGACATCAAACAAGGCGTACATGTTATACAATGTCCTCATGTAAACTGAAACAAAACGTCCAATATATAAAAAAGTTTAGTTTTTTCCACAATATAACGTATAAAGCTAAATGGTTGTTTGTGGGAATACTTTAACATTTCATTGAAAAGAAATTTAAACAAAACAACTGTATTGTTACATATACTAAATGCTCTGTTAAAACTGAAACTATTACTGAATTATCAAATGCAAATGCTACTGCATGGTTCTTGAGTTTTTGGCAGTCACATCTGTATGGTAGACGTCATAAATTTTGTGACTTTGTTTAATACGATCCACAATATAATGTCGTAAGTTTAAAGTTTTGTTTGAAAAAATAGTTTAACATGTGACATGTTAAAATTCTCACTGAATAATACTAAAACGGAACAACTGTATTGTAACAATGTTTTGAATAGACTAATGAAAGCACGTTCACCAAATGTTCTTGTAAAAACTGAAACTAAACGGCTCTGTGTTACACACACTAAATGGTATGTAAAAAGTGAAACTACATTTATAACTGAATTACCAAATGCAACTGTGTAGTCGCCCATTGTTTGTTAGTCACAGTCATTGTTGACTTCATCCTTTTTTTGGAACGTGCTTTGATGTACAACAAACTGCTGTTTCAAGCTGTTACATAAGTACCTTCAATATTGTTCATGAATGTTCTAAATAGAAACTGTCTAGTGTCACTACGTGAAGTCACTCAGATTTAACAATTTCTTTGATATAATTAGAAGTTGCATCTACACGCGATCTCACACTATGTGCTTGTCAGCTCAAGGGCAAACAATTCTGACGCTCCGCGATTGAAGTTAAGGACGAACAGTTGCCACTCTCGATTAAGACGGAATACGGCCGGGAAATGGCATACAACGCGACAACACGAACAGAAAAGTCGAATCCAAGTTGACACGCTCGATTTGGATTGGTCGGCGCAGCTGCTATACATGACCTTCACGTGATCCAAGATCCAAATGTTACGCGTGATGCGCGTGAGAAAATATCATTCTTTGCATTCCATGCATTCGTGGTGGAAGACTCAAGATTTCAGCAAAATCGAGTCAGGGCCAAACTATACAACTGCGGCGCATGCGTTTGTAAAAGCAACGTTGAGATTAGGATTGCGGGCTCCTTTTGTCGCCCGCAAAAACGGAATAAAAGTGTGACCTGTGGAGACAAAATGTGTCTAACTGTCCACGGCAAGGGTATAATGGGAACAGAAAATTTGAAGTTCCTGGGCCTAACGATAGATTGAGATATTAATTTTAATGTGCATAGTAGTAATGTCTGTAAGAAAGCAGGCCAGAGAATTGAAGTAATCATGGGATTGAGGAATCTTATACCAACTGAGGCCAAATTACACCTCTAAAAAGCAGCTTTTCTTCCTCATCTTACATATTGGCACCTTGTGTGGCATTTTTGCAGGGCTTCGGGCACTCGTAAATTAGAGAGTACAGGAGCGAGGACAGCGTGCTGTTTTTAAAGATAAGTTGTCTAGCTACCATCAGCCATTAGAGAAAGCCAATCTACCAGCATTGTATAATAGGGGACTGCAAGACATGTTACAGAATCGAACACTTACCGTGCATT
>JAHPZR010006993.1:55000-82500 GCA_019787425.1 Platygyra sinensis | reverse complement strand
AACATCAATCTCATATCGGGGACACCATTTGTAAGAGGACAACAATCTATCATTTTCACGGCCGGAAAATGTAATAGCAACAGGTTGCAATTTTGATGGGGCCACAGGTCCTCGAGCTTCAAAGAGTCCGTAGGCAAACGACATGGCACTTTGAGCGGTTCGAAGCTTGTCTGCTGACTCGAATTTGTAGTATTTGTTCCAGTACTCCTTCACAAATACTTCAGGAAAACGAGATCGATATCTCTTGGCTATGTTGTATTGTTCGTTCTCCCCAACAGATGATAACTCGCTTGGTTCAGCGTCATTCCACTCGCGTGGTTTGTTCCACGGTAGTGTCAGGTTCTTGTAACGAAATGGCGAGCTTGCAGTGTAGATTTCGTTCAGTTTGTTCAGAAGATCTTCCATTTCTTCTCTATCGCCATCACTTGGATACCGTGACCCGTGGCGTACCACCATGTTGAGATGAACAGGTTGACATTGTTCGGGATATTTTAGCGAGGAATATGAAGTGTTGTCGAAGTGGTAAGCTGTTTTTGTTCCGAAGCGATAGAAATTCGATTGCTTGGATTCTTGGAAATAAAAACCAACAAGTACAGCAGTTGTTAATAAAAGGAATCTGCCGGCCATTTTTGTAATATCTCAGTCGCCGATGTATACTTGTTGCCCTTGTTTACTTGAATTTGCGTGTGCCCTTTTATCGCACGAAGGGCTTAACAGATTAACGTCATTTTCCGAAAGGCACCGAATTAGCACAAATGTCACGCTCAGTAGCTCATGTACCTTATTCGTACTAATTTTCGCGGGCACTTAATTTCGCGAATTTGGAACACGAATATTTCGCGAGCATTAAATTTCGCGATTTTGCAAAAAATGATAAATTTAGGGCATTTAATTTCGCCAAAATTGACAAAAGACAGACTAAGAAAACCGTTTTTTACTGAATGATTTACAATTATGATTTGCAATATTAGGTGATGGAAAAAGCGTTTATAATCAACAAATGAAGCAAATACTGCAAATCAACCGATCAAATGCTAGTGGAATATTGCACATTTACATTTATTGAACATTTTGATGACTGCATGAAAGGTGTTTTTAAAGAGCGATATATACAAGAAGAAGAAATGAGTGATTCGGATGAAGAAAGCGCTGAAGTAGAAGATAAATAGACTGATGACAATTACCATTTAGCTATAAACGCAGTTAATCATTGATTAAAGCAATTATAGAAGTGTATTAAATTTCGCGTGTTTAATTTTCGCGTATTTTAATTTTAGCGAGTCTTTAATTTCGCGATTTTTTACAAATCGCGAAAATCGCGAAATTAAAGCCTCGCGAAAATTAGTACGAATAAGGTAATAGCGAAGCGCGCGAAGTCTAAAAATAGAATGCAAATCACTGAATTCCCCGCGAGACTCAGTCGACATAAGCTTGTTCCGAGGGAAATACAGGAATATAAGCGAAATTTTTGTTTCACAAGTGTTTTAGGACCATGGGCTTTTGCTCTTAAAGAAATCTTCAAAATCATCCACCATTCCAGTTTGTTTGTCTGAGTCTTGTCTGAGTCATGACGTCACTCGCGCGCTTCGCTATTTAAACTATTCACACTACGGTAGCCACACCGCGCCAAGGCTCTACTCTGCGCTCATCATCAGTGACGGCTCACGGATGCGGTTGGGATCAAATGCCACGGCCATTTGTTTTGGATACAGGGGGAGGCGGGTAGGCAATTTCCAAAAGAATATTTCTGTACGTGTTTTCATTTTTGTATTTTAGTAACATCTAAACCTGGCTGAAGAAAATATACAACGTTTGGATGCAGGGGACCACACAACGAATAATTAAACTGCTTGGCTTGTTACTGCCGGATCTCTTGATCAAGAAATGCTCGTAGCAGACGTCACACTAAGTGTTATAAAACCAAATTGATTGCAAGGCTGGTACTACGGCAGAAGGGGAAAATTTATTGCCCTATATTTCAACTAGCAGAGCTAGTCTTCTTCAGGGCCAGTACTTAAATACAGGAAAAATAACAGCTCTAAAATTTTAATATAGGTGATATACAATGGCAGTTAATGTTTAACTAATAAAAATAACGTGAACAGTGATATATAAGGTTACAAATGTAGATAAATGTATACGCCACTAAAAATAAGGTAAACAGCAGAGGAGGTTGGACAAGCGCCGAACTGCATCATGGGTCAATATTACAATATGCTTCAGTTTACACGATCTCTCATGCTGTTCGGACCTCCGGAGAGGCGATCGAAGATCCGTTAAAATTGGAATTTCTTTCTTCTTTTCGATGTAAACACTGAACGTTGAATGTTATTCTGCTCCACAATTCTTCGGATTACCTTACCAACACATGATGATCGATGAAGACGATAAAACACGAGTGTTTTTGCGATCGAGAACCAGAGTGAAGACGAGTCCACGCGTGATCGATCAGTCCTACAGACGCAGATGGATATATGCAGCTATTTTCTCTCTATATCCTGCCACTTTTAAACGTTTATCGAAACGCGAATGATTGTGCTTCCCGAGTAATGCAGCTTTGCGATTCTTAGCGTATAATATATTCAGCAAACGAAACCTTGGATGCGACTACTTCTATGTTTAGGCTCACATTTTTGTTTATGGCTCAAAAAATTGTACTCTCTTTTCTTTTGCTGTGAACTGAAGAGATTTTGGGTTATTTACATCGGAACTTGTCTGGCGTTTTGTGTACTGTGTCAACTTATGTCAACTCATATATGTATGTATCATAGCCTGGGATTATAGTGCAGTACAGTTGTACCTTCCTGTACTACCGAAAATGGTTTTTGCACTCTTCCATTCGTATTGGTTAATGGGGTGAATCTCTCGTTTAATTTGGAATACTCAGCAAAAAGTACCAGTTACCCAGGTCATCAGAATTAAAATATGCCATTAATTAATTTGAAACCCAGGCCTTACATCTATTAACTGTTATGAATTATTTCAATTTTTGTGACAATGAATAGTTTTTGCTGAGTAGCCCCTCAGCCCCTGAGGAAGGTTTGTATTGCAAACCGAAATATAGGGCAATTTTGTTCAAAATAATTTAGTCCTTTACTCCGTTTTATTTCATTTTGGTCATATCTGCCGTCGGGATCAGTGTGCCGTCTATATTTTGTATACTGAAGAAGGTTGTATCAGGCTTGCAATAGTCTTTGACTAATCATCGTTTTATGCTACAAAAACAAAAAGAAAAAAAACAGCAACGAAAAAAGACATCAAGAGAGCCATGGGAAAATCGACTGAAGTGCCTTCTGCTATCCAAGTCCTGTTTTTGATGTGAAAAATAAATCTTACACAAGCTGTTGCCCACCAAAAAAAGTGCACAACAGTAAGAGAGAGAGAAAAAAATTTCATATCCCTGAAAATTGCTCCCCCCCCCCCTGTCCTCCAAAAAATAATTGTCGGTCCTATACCTTAAGCGCCATGCGTGTCGTCGTCTGTTGGAACCCTCTCAGTAAAACCAAAGCAGCATGGCAATGACTGTTGGCGGGTCAAAAGTCGTGCAAGGTACAAGTGCTAAACTCGTCCGAGAAAAGATTAGGTACGAGTCTGGCGACGATACTACACTGGCTGTTGTTTTGTCGACTCAAGATCACGTGACAAAATCGCTAAAGTTTAAGGAAGTCTAACCGTCTGGTGCCCTTAATCACAGAACAGCGAGCGTGGAGTCGAGAGAGTTCTTTTTTTCAATGACCAGTCGTCCGAGGACATGGAGGGAAATTTTACTGAGAATTACGACGAGAAACAGACCAACCTCACGCAAAACAACCAGGTAATGTTCTTTTTGCAGTTGAAATTATTTTTATTGTGTGGATAAGAAAGTAATGATGTTTAGTTTGTGCATGAAATTCATCGATACGAATTAATTACACCCATGTTTTCTATCCACTAGTGTACTAAATAACAGCACATAGTTGTAAATTAGCAAAAAAATCATAAATTAGGTTAGCAAACGTAGTAATACAGCACAACCACAAACACATTTGAATATGAAAAAAGAGATGATTTAAAATTTGGACACAATCTTTTTATAAATATAGGTGAGTTTTATATATGGTTACAATATATTTGCTGCTTCCAAGCTTCGGAATTGCTATATTTATGCACGAGAGCTTCATTAACTGACTTCTAGAATTTTCAGTCTCAGCTTGCGAACGATAACAATAGGAGCCTTACCACAGAAGCTAACAACAAACGCCAAACTCTTTCTTTTTCTTTAAATTTTAAGTACTAACAGTTAAAAAGTGGCCAGTGGCATTGAAAATTGACAACAGCAAAGGCATTGAGCAGTTTTTGTCAATGTTTATGGCTTAAGTTTTAACTGATCCAACGAAACGACTTCAGCTCAGAAGGAAATCAAATCGAATCAGTGCAGTTTTGTTTTGATGAATAAACTTATCGTGATTTTAGCCACACTTTTACCACGCACTTGTGCTAAATATGTTCCTAGGAAGCTAATCATGAATGGGTAGACCTTTGTGTTAAATGTTTTTGTTTTTAGTTAGCCTCTATTATACTGACATTCGTTATTTTTCGCATGTGCCTCGGGGGCACGAAAACAGATGAACTTTTCTGAAGGACGTGACTGCATGCCCTGTTTGTGCCTTGGGGTAACACTATTTGATATGTCTTGGAAAAGGTCAAATATAAAATTAATAATCTGATAGAATTTATAGACCATTTTCTACATATTTGTTTTAAGACAGGCAGAAAAAAATAAGTTGTTTGTGCTTTTACTGATTTCCTGATAGTGGAATGGCCGAGACGTGATCAGAATTCGCGATTTATTTTCATGTTTTTTTTATTGCTGCCTGTTATGAAGGCTGTTTGCAATTAAAATAAATTGCATGCAGTCTCTGTACGGCTTTGTGTTAGTACTCCCTCGCACGGTACTTTAAAGCCCGCTTAAATAGCTCCTGCTGGCGCTTTGAAACAACTCCCCGATTACCCGACTTTCCGACTTCTCGACTTCCCGACTTCCCGACTTCCCGACTTCTCGACTTCTCGACTTCTCGACTTCTCGACTTCTCGACTTCTCGACTTCTCGACTTCTCGACTTCTCGACTTCTCGACTTCTCGACTTCTCGACATCTCGACTTCTCGACTTCTCGACTTCTCGACTTCTCGACTTCTCGACTTCTCGACTTCTCGACTTCTCGACTTCTCGACTTCTCGACTTCTCGACTCTCCGACTTCCCCGACTTCCACCGACTTCCCCCGACTTCCCCCGACCCTAACATCTTCCCTCATATCCATGAACACTCCTTTGGCTTCTTTTTGGTCGCTCCAGTTTTCCTCGATTAAGAGATCTGCGCATGCCGTGTGGAACAAAACTTTTGCGGGAGTTTATTTTTTGGGAATGGACGATTTTTGTATATTGTGCGTAAAGTAATTTTTGCGATTGTAAAAGGCTGGTTTTTCTTGCTGTGTGATTAATTTTTGCGGTTTTCGAAAAGTCTCGTTTAATTTAAATTAAAACATTTGGCGTTTTTAAATTAAGCCGCATGCAGCTGGCAAGTGAAACGACATATAGAGAGGTAAAACGTAGAAATTAACTAATCATTGTCACTCTATTACAATTACTTCGTCCTTTTGTGTGGCTGATTGTATGCCCAATCTCAGCGAACTAAAGTTTACAACCCATGTGTTCGTGCTTCAGGTACAGCACAGCGTTAATTTGGTATTTCTGCCGACAGAGAAGACAAGGTTAGCAAGATATATTTGTGTCCGACGGGTTTCAATTCACGTGGCACAGCTTTGATATTTGCGGGCCGTACAGTAGAATGCACCACGCTGAGGTTTTTTTTATCAGAGCGCACGTAGTATAGGAGAGAGACCGTCAATCAGCGCCAGGGGCGCTTATTTCAAATTTAAGAGAAGATGGGGGACGGGGGCGCCTTATTCGAAGGGGTGCTTAAGGTGATTCCCGGGTAAAAGAACCCGCCATAGATTTCCGATGAAACTTGGTATGGTGTCATTACAGTACAAGGAGATGTTAAAAACGTAATAAAAAGAGGGGGTCACCGTGCTTGTTTTTATGCTACGATGCTGACAAATATGGTTATTTAGGTGACTTTTGGTTATCTCAGTGCGCAACAAATAAGCTCCATTTTTTTTCAATGCAGCGTGTTACATCACACCGAGTTCGACTTTCTTTGATTGCTTATTCATCTACGTCCCACGGAAAAAATGGCTTTAAATACCCTTCATTATTAATTGATATTTCTTTCCTTTGAAGGAAACATAATTTGGACTTGCTCTATTGGGCCCGTTACGTCTCTATCTGTAGCATTTGTTTCATTTGCCAAAAAAGTAGCCATAGATTTCTGCCAAATTTTTTCTCAGTTATTGCGGATATTGTTCTCATTGAATTTATAAAATAAAAAGTGGGGGTCACCGTGCTCGTTTAAGAGAAAAGGAGCTTTTATCTCGCTATCGAGCTTAGTTTGAGGGAAATCTCTTATGTTTTGTACGCGCGCGCGCTCATGTGCGCGCGCTGATGACGCAAAAATCGTGCGCAGTAGGAATGCGCAATGCAAAACTCGGGAATTACCTTAATCAAGGAGGGGCGCTTATACAATTTTTTTCCAAATAGGGACTTGACACGATCATTTTTTTTAATACATCATCTGCGCGTAAGCCACAGTATAAGCTGTTTATCGACAAAGAAGGTTACGATCCTAAAGTTGAAATCACAGCACCGTTAGATCTTGACGTGCTCAGGAGTTCACTTAACTTGCTCACAAACTTAAACAATGAACATATCTAATACTACATGACTATACATCCTTTGTTGTCTCATTACTCGTCCACAAAATGAGGGAACGGGAGGGGGGCGCTTATTTTAAATTTCGGCTGATAGGAGGGGCGCTTATTCAAGGGGGCGCTAATTCGAGGATTAACAGTATAGAGGATATTAGTGAGTGAGTAAAATATTGTTTTTAACACGAGAAAAGAAGAAAAAACCAAATCACTAAAAAACGGATCATGAATCGACCTTTTAATAAATTTTAGAAAAATAAGTGGTGATTGCAATGCGAATCTTATGATGTGTATAATTTAGTTCATTAGTAGCTTTGAGGATGAATCCTTTATTTAGATTTTTTATATTGCATTTTGTTTCTTATGTACATTTCATTGAAGAATGGTTTCTGAAAAACCACTAGTGGACGGAATCTGAATAAAGTTATATTGTACGATAATTTCATTTTACACGATGTTTATGTTTCCATCAGTCTGTTGATGATAATCAACTAGCTACCTATCTTCCTAACAACAATCAAAGACTAAAAATTCCAAAAATTCGAGCCACTGTGTAATTTTCTTTTTATTATATAGACAAACGGATTGTTTCCGCCACAAACAACGGTGAAATAGCCTGTGTACAGCCGCCCCTCCCCCCTCAAAAAAAATCGGGGGAGGGGGCGGGGGGGGGGGGGGGGCTGTACACAGCTACCGTAAAAAAGCAGAAAATGACTTCATTGGCATTTTAACTAGTGAGGATTTGAAGAAATTTGCCGCTCGGAGTATCCTCCAGTAAAACACAAGTATCTATATAGTAAATATGATCCAACAATCCGCTTTCGTGGTTTACGTCTGGCCCACATATCTTTGTTCGAGGAAGTTCTCATATACCCTATTCATAACTGGCTGACAATTTGAGATTCTTTTGTATACCTTTAAATTGGCTCAACTATTTTCGTTTGAGTTTAAAATTTCTTTTGAATCATCAACTCCAAAAAGAGGTTATTTGGGCTAAATTTAATACTTGCAAAATAAATTTTAATTGGCAGGCTCTTTGTTATGAGAAAATTCGAATAGGGTCTATTGGCGCGTTTAAGACCCGCTTTTTCAAGTCTATCAGAGATTGATAAAAGAAATTAATAATTTTTAAATAGTCCTAGAATTAAGCGCTCTCTGGTAAGAAATAAAATATTAAAAAAAATGAGGTTTCGACAGCCAGTGTACTGTCTTTGATGGATAAAAATGTGTGGAGTTTTGGATAAAAAATAAAACTTTTATTTGTAATAATTTTGACCAGAGAACGCTCGAGTCAATTTTATGATCAATCCTGGTAACAGCTCCTAGATAATGTTAATCCTAGACACATTTCAAGATTAGAAAGATTTGCGTAACTTGTACTGGAAAGCTGTCAGTTTTATTTCTTGTCTTTTTTTACCGCTTATCTTACGGAGAATCTGTATTGCTTTTACAAATATGCATCTTCGATCAATTAATTATCTGCCCGGGAAACCAGACCAGGCAGACTTATAAGCAATTACATACCACTTATTAACCGAGAGTGAGGTCATTACCGGGAAATCTCAGACCTCGGCCTTGATGTATTGACCGAGCGATAGCGAGGTCAATACATCAAGGCCGAGGTCTGAGATTTCCCTGAAATGACCGAACGGAAAAAAATTTCATAATGCCCGGTCATTACAAGAAAATCTTAACAATTAACAAAAAAATTTTTGCTGAGCGCGGAAAGGCCTAGGTACGAGTTTAGTGCTAGAGTGTTACGCAGGATTTTTAAGCAGCGGTTTTCCCAGTAAAATCTGGTAAGATAAAAGAGATGACAAGAGGAGACAAAGGTAAACTATTCATTCTTTTCGTTCCTTTATTTACTCTCTCCCTACTCAGCAAGAGTGTGTGCCCCCTGTGGTTACATTTGTCGTTAGCTCGAAACATAGCCTATATAAAAGCAATACTCGGGAAAAAACTTGACAGGTAGAAAGTGTCGAGCATATAAAACAATATCATATAAAATTTGTGGAAACATCACACTATTTGAAACGACGTGGACGTAAAGCGTTCGTAGAGTCGTTATTTTGCGGTCATAATTTGCATCACAGATAAAATTTTTTAGTTTTCTTTTAAATTAAGATGTGCACACTATTATTATGCAATAAAACTATAGGTCACCATGCTCGTTTAAAAGAAAACGAACATTTGTTTCGCTATCGAGCTTAGCTTGAGGGAAATTTCTTTCGTTGTGTACGTGCACGCGCTAATTTGCGCGCGCTAATGACGCGAAAATCGCGCGCAGTAAGGATGCGCAATGCAATACTGAGGAATCACCTTAACCCTTATGACGTAAGCAGGGGCGATAATTTAATACTATTTTTAGCAACGAACGAATTTAACGATAAAATAAATTCCCCGAGATTAAGCGACTCCTTTTGAGTTAAAAACTGATTGCAGGAATAGTCTCTTGCTTTAGCTAATCTCAGCTGACAATGCGAATTCGTTTGATTTAAATTTACGAGTATTTAGAAAAAGACCGTCACTGGCCTACACTAAATTAAACTAGCTACTAAGTTGCAAACATTGAGTGGTTCCAGAGATGAATTATAGCATTTTGTGAATAGGATTCATGGAATATTACAGACAAAAATTAATTCAAGGCCATTTAAATAAAGCCGCACAGAAAGATCTCTCGTATAAACTTGGTTTTAACGAAGTTAACATGCGCATAAATTACCGTTTGTAAAACAGGATCTGACATAACTAAAAGGGTTTCTCAATTTACCTCCGTAATAGCAAAGATAGGCATATAAATAAATACACATGTTTAACAGTTGGACTATGTCTGTTTGCCAGAACATGTCCGTTTTGGCGTCAAATGACGTTACAGTATGTTAATATTAGCCGAACTGATGGAATATAATAGTGAAATTTAAGAACCAACATGCATCAGTCCTTGGAGTTAGTAAACAACTGGCAAGACTTTTTGCACGTAAAACAAATATAACATGTATTTAAATGTAAATAAAACAGGCTCGATATATAATATTAAGTATTTTTGTTTGCCAGGTGAACAATCGGTAATATTAAGAATCTGGTTCAGCCACTGAAGTTTGAGCTTTCTTTAGTGTCCCAATAAAATCAACAAAGAACGTCTTCTATATTTCACTCTTTAATCCTCGTTTCCTGTGAAAACGGCATTCGTTCAATGCTTTTTAAATACTGTTATTTTCATTAAATCTAATTCGCATTATGGATGCCTTATGCCTTGTGTTTTACGTCGACTTTGTTAAAAAATTCAAATTAAGTGGAAGTTGCTGGCTTTATCTGCGTTAAAGCTTTGGTCTGTTTGGCTTGCAATTGTGAATTTTAAGCAGTTTTAAAGCGAACTTCTCTCAGTTTTCAGCGAGACCAAATCGCTGTCTATTTTTGACACTTTCAATTTTCTGAAACAGATTTGATTGCAGTCTCAGTTTCTTAATTTCTTGGAAGGTTATTGTAAATTCAGATAAATCTTCCCACCTTTCAGGAGTTGAGAGCTTTCATGGCAGAATTTTTAAGTATTTGCATGTTATTGGTGGAGAACATGTCACATCTATAGAATCATTGTTGTAGCTTTGAAATGAAAAAAAAATTAATAGGCACATTAACCACGTTTCGAATAATACGTCCTGACACGGTCGCTATGGAAATTTCCAGCGTTTCTTGCATTCAATTAGGAGGAAAAATGAGAACTTACGAACCAAAGAGGCCGACATATCCATTCTTTTTGTTTCAGCAAGTCTTCCCTTAATTCTTTGACAGCAGGCAGCTGCAACTGGCAGAATAATTTGAAAATGTGTTCCACTCGGAGTTTCGTGCATGGATCGTATTTTCTCGCTTAGTCGTTGATTTCGAAGAGTCGTGTTTGTGGATTTACCGAGAGTGGGTCTGTTTGGATCAAGCTTCTGGACTGCCAGACCTTCAAGGAACTCCCCAAAGACGCTTCAATGGTAAGCCCGCAAATACATGCATGTGTGAAAACACTGTGAATAATATAATTCGATACTCCTTCTGCCGGTGCTGCCTTATAGAGACTGTCCCTTATAGATATACACAAAGATCACAGAAAAAGGGCTACAAAACCGAGTTCTACCTCAGTTCATTTTCAAAAATACAACAGATCAGAAATTAAAAAAAAACTCATTATCATCCTTGGAAAAAATGTATTAGTTAGAAATCCTATCAGTCCCACAGGTTAAAATTGCGTATTTTGAAGTCCAAAAAGTTGGATTTTAGAATCTAAATCACAAGTACACATTACCCCTCTAAGCAAACCAACACCCAAGTAGGGGAACGAAAAGATGAAAACGCTGATATGAATTTTTGTGGCTGGCTGCATGACTCTTCGATCATGAATTGACTCATGGTTTAATTTGGTCTTAAAAGATCAAATTTTGACAATGAAGTAATGCGTAAATCGACCTCGGAAAACAAATTTTGATTGAATAAGATTACTGATCGAACATCTTGAACGTGCCTGCAAGTAATTTCTTGTTCTTGATAAATGCCTTCGTTATTGAGATTTTTCCAATCAAAATTGCCCTATTTTAATGATTACGTTCGTATCTAGTCAAAAATAAACCATTCATTTGCTGTTAAATTACCGCTTAGTGACAGGGTTGTCAACCATTTTCCTTTCTTTTCCGTTCGATCATGGGATTGGCAATTGAGAACGTGATTTAAAAAATTGACCAAACCTTTCTCAGCTAAACAGAAGACTTAAGGCCGTAACCAGGAAAAAACACGAATTATGACTGGGTATTTAGGCCGGTGTTTATGAATGACTGTAAACAACAGAAAAATAAAAAAAAAATACTGAAACAAGTATCTCGTTTGCCTTCTACTAGTTATGGACCTGAAACTACGTAGCAACGTAATATCTCAATAACGAATGCCACGGTGGGCAGAACTGACATGATTTTGTTAGGATTTTAAAATGCTTTCGTAGGCAATACCTGAAGCTTGATCGAGTGATTTCAACCCTGCTATCATTATGCTAAAATGCATGTATTGCACTTCTTAAACAATAATGGGACACATTCTGGGTGGGCAAAAGGAGGAGGGTTCAATTTTTATAACATAACTTTACATTGTAAATGGATTGAATATTTTTAATGAGGTAGCGGTAAACAAGGGTTTGTTTCATGGGACTTTATCTTTGACAAGGCGAACCTTCAGATGCAATCAGCTCGGTCTAGTGCTTTGTGTGCGGCAAGTCCTTTAGCGAAAAGTATTAGTAGTATCTATATTTCAATCACGACCGGAAAAGATTTATAAAGTTTTTCTGTCGTTTAAGTCATAGGTCAGCTAGTATAGTACTATAGTGGAGGCGGCATGGCATAGTAGTGTAGAGGGCTGGATTTGAAATGGCTGGAGGTCCATGATTCAAATCCTCCTCCCTACCGCAATCTCGATTTATTCTCGATAGCCCAGAGTTCAACTCCTCGACCACTGTTCAGCCTCGTACCTGTTCGAGTAACATTTAAGCCAAAATTTGTTTCGACTTTCTGTTCAACTACATACACAAGTTGATATTAAACTCGAAATATTTTATTCTCTTTAATTTTACTTGACTTTTACTCTCTTTGTATCACACAAAATTGCTGTTAGCGCTCGTTTGGGTTATTCCACGTTTTTTAGTTTTCCTCGTGTATTAATATAACTTAATTGCAATAAGTAAGAGGAATTTTCTCTTTTCACACACTGATTGGTCACGCGCTATAGTCCTCGAGATTGTACACAAGAGGAAGGAGGGGGTGGGGGTATTGGGAAGGAAGACCATAGAAGAGCCTACGGGCTGCGGAAAAATATCCAGTGAGACGATCGTTCGCTGTATGTTGGTTTAGTAGAATTCTGCTAGTACACTAATACAAATACTGCGGCAATCTTACAAGCTACGCTGTCGTACACTATCAGCCATCAACTGCCCAGTGGCTGGAGATCGTACACAAAGTGCCGACCGGCAATTCCTCGATTTTTGGAAGTTCCAGGGGAACATTCAGAAAAAAGTATATGGATAATTTAATTCCGGAGAAGACTCAGAGAAGGACATGCTTGGTTTGTGGAAGAAAAATTGTTGAGAAACTTGATGAGTGTGGAAATTGAACTGCAAAATTCAAATAACTGAGTTCAGAACCTCCTTTACTTCTTTAGGTTAACTTTGTCCGAAAAAAAATCGATCCCCCACGAAAATTAAACAATACAGCAGTGGCGAGAAAATATTGGTGCTTACCACGAAATTTGGGAAAGCATATAAAGTTTTTAATCTGCTTTTATTTACACGATCGACGAAATTGCCGCCATTCTTTCAAACTTGGATCCTGGCGTGCGGCTAATACTTGCGCATGCTCATAACGTTTTTCCGTTGTGAAATTAAAGCGTATTAGCATACCCGGGCATGTCAAAAGGTATTGGTATATAGCGGTGGTTCACGGTTGCCGCGATGGAAGCAAACAACTCAGTCAGTGCTTCCCTTTCTCTCTTGCGGAAACGACGTGAGCCTTAAACCAAGCAACGACAAAATTATAACTAAACACAACATGCCCTTGGGCATTGCAGCGTACGTTCTTGTGCTTTTGTGGGACAACCATTGTCGAAACAGCTGTACATAGGAAAACCTTGGCTGAACGGAATTGGTAGAAATATTTAAATGATAATTTCCCGTTTACGTCCACTGGGGACATCGTCTGCCGAGAAAGGAAAAAGGTAAATGCCTTCATTTTAGTTAACTGAGGTCAAATTTGCACGAATTCAACGCAACTGAGTTTTCACTTCAGTTGCATTGATGAAGGGCTAGTTCGTTTCTCATTTCTCTCCATGAAGCGTTTTCAGTTGCTTTTATTGTCAGCTAGTTGATAAATAGCTGTTAGTGGATGGTCAAACCTCAACGCTAACGTTAGTTAATCATCATCATTCATCCGTTGTTTAAGAGAAATACCAATGAACGTTCTCGAGTTCAATGTTTTTAATTTTATTCTTTCGTGGTGCGTAAACGGGAAGCCTGGGAGACGAGATGACCACCTGTTTTGTGGGCTGGACTCCAGATGGAGCGGCCTGGGCTCGAGTCCTGGCTGGGGACATTGTGTTGTGTTCTTGGGCAAGACACGTTGGTCTCACAGTACCTCCCCCCACCCAGGTGTATAAATAAGTACCGGCCAATTTTAATGAGGGTAACCCTGTGATGGACTAGCATCCCACCCAGGGAGGAGCAGAAACAATGCTGGTCGCTTTATACTAAAAGAAAACCCTTAAAATAAGTGCTGGCCCGACAGGCCAAAACCCTTTAACGCAGACTTAACATCGTCTAATGTAGATCAGTGTCGTACGGGAATGGGGAGTCGGCTGATTGAACTTGGGAGTAGTAGTGGTGGTCGATATGATCATTCAGCACATGCAAGCCTCTACACCTCATCATATTTCAAAAACGTGTAGAGAATACTTTTAATTTAATTTTTTTAACATAATTTATATAGCGCTAACTCCACTAATTGACCAAAGCGCTTTACAGTTCATGATATTAAAATAATTAAAAAGATCCCACCATAAAATATTACAGTCTTATTTATAAAAATATCACCATAAACCCCATTCTAAATTATCAAAAAGTTAAACATTATATGCTTCACCGTTTTTAAAAAGATCAGTCTTCAAGCGTTTCTTGAATAAATTAATTGTATCTAGACTTCTAAGATCTAATGGCAGCTCATTCCAGAGTTTAGGTGCAGCAACGGAAAAGGCCCTGTCTCCGTATGTTTTTAGTCTTGAATTCGGAACTGCCAGAAGTTTTATTTGGCTAGGTACACCCGACAATAGAATAAGCCCTTCGCGGCTGGAATGGCCCAAAAACAACATGAAGGTCGATCCTCAGAACGTCTATTGAGAGGATGTGTCTGTTGAGAGAATTTTTGGAGACAGCGCTGTTGTTGAAAGCCAGAGGCTCTATAGCCCTGAGTTCAACTGCTTGCACACAGGGGGTTTACCGATAATATAAATTTTAATAATTATATTACTTTTTGGAATGGCGCACCTGAAAAAAACAGAATGCTCATGGTAGCTCGAAGCTAAATGCACTGGCCACTATCATCACACATTTATTGTTTCTGTTTTATAATTTGAAAACAGAGAAATAGCCGTAATAACTTGTTGTGTAAAAAGACGATTATGAACAACAAACAACTTGTGCTGTACTGTATTTATTTCGCAATACATAATTTGCATTACACATCTGTCAATTTATACATCTGCCAGTCTCAAGTTCAATTTTTTTCGCTCTTATTCGTTTTCTGGATTATTGGCAGCTGCAAAAAGGTTCCATTCGTCTATTTGCCATTCATAAGAAAACATACCTCGACGAGCTGTCATCCTACGTAGCTGGTTATTTGGGGACAACCTTCATTTATATCCTGCAAAAAGCTGCGGAAAAGCAGTTTGTGTTAATACACAGAATACAAGTAGTCAATATTTTGCCGGTGTCTTTTTCCAGATCCTTTTACTAAACGCATCCTTCTGTTCCTTTGAGATGACTAAATTGCTATCTTGATTACAATTCGGCAAAGACGCTTGCATTTGATTGGTTGCTAGCCAAAGCGAGCTCTTGACATTTTCACGTAAGCAAAATATTGCAAATTGCACGCTTGTAAATACAGAGCTGATTTTCACAATCAATTTGCCTGCTCGAAAGGAATATTAAAACGAATCAGAGGTAAGAAAAAAGAGCATTCTATTCAAATCTCTGATTCGGAGAGAAGTTTATTTCCACTAACGGGATCAAGAAATATCGCCGTTCACATCCGTCATTTTAAGGATTGTTTTTCTCAGTAGATAAAAAAATTCCCTCGAGCAAAAATATATACAGTAGTCGGCTATTCCGGTGATTAGCAGAATACTGTTTCACCAGTGGCTCCCAAAGCAAAAACAAGCTTGTCTCAGTCTTGGGTAGGTTATTCATTATGCAAACGAAAAAAATTCTGGCATTTGCCCATTTCCTCTGCAAACAAAGAAAAAGATTAAACGTTTTGCTTTTTGCTACTTGACATACAGTCACAAAGAGAAGCAAAAATTAGAATACTGTAAAGTCTGAAGATGGATGGGTCACTGAGAAGGGACTCGCTTCCGTTAAATCACATTCTTGCCGATAATATTACATTAGACAAGAGGGAGAGGGGGTGGGGGGTATGGGGAAGGAAGAGCCTGTGGGCTGCCGGAAAAATATCGCGTGAGACGATCGTTCGGTGTATGTTGGTTTAGTAGAATTCTGCTAGTACACTAATACAAATACTGCGACAGTCTTACAAGCTAAGCTGTCGTACAGTATCAGCCATCAACTGTGCAGTGGCTGGAGATCGTACACAAAGTGCCGACCGGCAATTCCTCCTTTTTTGGAAGTTCCAGGGGAACATACAGGAAAAAGAACATGCATGGTTTGTGGACTTTAACAGCTTAAAATAGTTGAGAAACTTGATGAGTGTGGAAAATGAACTGCAAAATTCAAATAACTGAGTTCGGAAAGCTTCTTTAGGTTAACTTTATCCGAAAAAAAAATCGATCCCCCACGAAAACAATACAGCAGTTTTTTCTAAGCGGCGAGAAAATATTGGTGCTTACCACGAAAATTGGGAAAACATATAAAGTTTTTAACTTGCTTTTATTTACACGATCGACGAAATTGCTGCCATTCTTTCAAATTGGATCCTGGCGTGCGGCTAATACCTGCGCATGCTTCTAACGTTTTTCCGCTGTAAAATTAAAGCGTATTAGCATACCCGGGCATGTCAAAAGGTATTGGTATATAGCGGTGGTTCACGGCTGCCGCGATGCAAGCAAACAACTCAGTCAGTGCTTCCCTTTCTCTCTTGCGGAAACGACGTGAGCCTTAAACCAAGCAACGACAAAATTATAACTAAACATAACATGCCCTTGGGCATTGCAGCGTACGTTCTTGTGCTTTTGTGGGACAACCATTGTCGAAACAGCTGCACATAGAAAAACCTTTGCTGAACGGAATTGGTAGAAATATTTAAATGATAATTTCCCGTTTACGTCCACTGGGGACATCGTCTGCCGAGAAAGGATAAAGGTAAATGCCTTCATTTTAGTTAACTGAGGTCAAATTTGCACGAATTCAACGCAACTGAGTTTTCACTTCAGTTGCATTGATGAAGGGCTAGTTAGTTTCTCATTTCTCTCCATGAAGCGTTTTCAATTGCTTTTATTGTCAGCTAGTTGATAAATAGCTGTTAGTGGATGGTCAAAACTCAACACTAACGCTAGTTAATCATCATCATCATTCATCCGTTGTTTAAGAAATATACTCGCCAGTTCAATGAACATTCTCGAGTTCAATGTTTTTAATTTTATTCTTTCGTGGTGCGTAAACGGGAAGTCTGGGAGGCGAGATGACCACCTGTTTTGTGGGCTGGACTCCAGATGGAGCGGCCTGGGCTCGAGTCCTGGCTGGGGACATTGTGTTGTGTTCTTGGGCAAGACACGTTAGTCTCACAGTACCTCCACCCACCCAGGTGTATAAATAAGTACCGGCCAATTTTAATGTGGGTAACCCGGTGATGGACTAGCATCACACCCAGGGGGGAGTAGAAACAATGCTGGTCGCTTTATCCTAAAGAAAAACCCTGAAAATAAGTGCTGGCCCGACAGGCCAAAACCCTTTAACGCAGACTTAACATCGTCTAATGTTGATCAGTGTCGTACGGGAATGGGGAGTCTAGTTGAACTTGGGAGTGGTAGTGGTGGTCGATGTGATCATTCAGCACACGGAAGCCTCTACACCTCATCATATTTCAAAAACGTTTGGAGAATACTTGCAAAATTAAAACATTTTATTTGGGTCGTTACACCCGGAAGTAGAACAAGCCCTTCGCGGCTGGAATGGCCTAAAAACCACATGAAGGTCGATCCTCAGAACGTCTATTGAGAGGATGTGTCAGTTGAGAGAATATTTGGAGACAGTGCTGTTGTTGAAAGCCAGAGGCCCTATAGCCCTGAGTTCAACTGCTTGCACGCAGGGGTTTTACCGATAATATATATTTTAATAATCATATTACTTTTTTGAATGGCGCACCTGAAAAAAACAGCTTGCTCATGGTAGCTCGAAGCTAAATGCACTGGCCACTGTCATCACACATTTATTGTTTCTGTTTTATAATTTGAAAACAGAGAAATAGCCGTAATAACTTGTTGTGTAAAAAGACGATTATGAACAACAAACAACTTGTGCTGTACTGTATTTATTTCGCAATACATAATTTGCATTATGCATCTGTCAATTTATACATCTGCCAGTCTCAAGTTCAATTTTTTTCGCTCTTATTCGTTTTCTGGATAATTGGCAGCTGCAAAAAGGTTCCATTCGTCTATTTGCCATTCATAAGAAAACATACCTCGACGAGCTGTCATCCTACGTAGCTGGTTATTTGGGGACACACTTTATTTATATTCTGCAAAAAGCTGCGGAAAAGCAGTTTGTGTTAATACAGGTAGTATATATTTTGCTGGCGTCTTTTCCAGATCCCTTTACTAAACGCATCCTTCTGTTCCTTTGAGACGACTAAATTGCTATCTTGATTACAAGTCGGCAAAGGCGCTTGCATTCGATTGGTTGCTAGCCAAAGCGAGCTCTTGACATTTCACGTAAGCAAAGTATTGCAAATTGCACGCTTGTGAATGCAGAGCTGATTTTCACAATCAATTTGCAAGAACCAAAATCAGCGTCAGTCCGCCTGCTCGAAAGGAATATAAAAACGAATCAGAGGTAAGAAAAAAGAGCATTCTATTTAAATCTCTGATTCGGAGAGAAGTTTATTTCCACTAACGGGATCAAGAAATATCGCCGTTCATATCCGTAATTTTAAGGATTGTTTTTCTCAGTAGATAAAAAAATTCCCCTCGAGCAAAAAATATATACAGTAGTCGGCTCTTCCGGTGATTAGCAGAATACTGTTTCACCAGTGGCTCCTAAAGCAAAAACAAGCTTGCCTTAGTCGTGGCAGGTTATCCATTATGCAAACGAAAAAAATTCTGGCATTTGCCTATTTCCTCTGCAAACAAAGAACAGGATTAAACGTTTTGCTTTTTGCTACTTTAACATACAGTCCAAAAAGGAGCAAAAATTAGAATACTGTAAAGTCTGAAGATGGAGGGTCACTGAGACGGGACTCGCTTCCGTTAAATCACATTTTTGCCGATAACATTACGTTGTGTTTCTGTCCAAAGGGAACATTTTCAGAAGCTTGAAGTTTAGTCAGCCAAAGGATATGCAAATCTGGATTTACGTGGTGAGTCTGGTCTAAATATTACTGATATATATTATCAATTTGCTGCCTTGTTCAGACTCTATCTGAGTATCACTGAAAAATTATTTCATTTCGTGCGACATTATGAAATGTTCTATATTAAAGCTTATAAAGAGCATTCAGTTTGACGGAGACATCTGGTTGTATGATTAACTCGAAAGTCGTCCGTTTGAACACTGCAGCAAATTTAAGACCCGTTCGAAAAATAAAACATTTTGATGTTACAGTTGCTTAGAAGGAAACTCTCTTCCTAATTTGTGATATTCATTCCCAGCAGTAATTCCGCGTGTTTCATCGAATAAATTACAAATAAACATTAACAGGGTTCAAGCGTTGCTTTCCGATCTTGTTATTCTAATTTCACACTTAAGTTGTTTTCTCCTTTAAAGGCCACCTCATTATAGCCAAATAATTTACCGGGTTTTTAGATTTAAACACTAGTCGAGGCATATTTTATTTAATATGGGCAATCTTTCGTTAACAGCATGTTAGATTTGAAACGAAAAAGACGCAATTACTCATCGTCACTTTTTTATTTTTGCCAACTTCTATCTCAGAGTTTCATTTTTAATTACTGAAACCTTTTGACAGTGTATTACACTTCCAAATTCTGTCTGTAGTACATTGTTATGAACGACCGAGAATTACGTGTTTCTCAGGTTTCAATTGTTTTAAACGATCTTGCGTCTGAAAAATTTTAGCGGCGAAACTCGGCTCGTCGATCGACCGCTACTCACTAGAATGGTTTATCACTTTTTTAGCAAGATTTATACTCAAATATCAGTCCTCTAACATTTCAATATTCTTAACTGTTCATTCACGTTTTCGTGTTGTTGTTTCTGTAGATCTTCCTCACGTGGCACGGAAACTTAAACGCGGTAAACCCCCGCGCTGTTCATCATATCCGAAGGCGCGAAGTGAGCCTAGAGCCGTCTACTTCATACGGGACATCATTATTTCCGTCCGCGTCATCATCAACTCCATCAGCACTAGGTAAAAACTAGTAGTAATCGTACATTAAAGCATACGTTTCAGTTTTGGTAGGTTTGGTATGTTGACAAGAAGAAATTCTAGGAACATTATGTTGTATCTGAGTTAGGTAGACATATATGAAACAACAGGGGCGAAAACAAATGAATTGATCACAAAGCACGTGCATACGAGAGGGTTTGTTTCCGTTTATAAATGTATTTTGTAATATTAGTTACAACCAGTCAGTAAGAGACAGGGACTGCAGTTGGTAGGCCGCATTCAGTCCGCAGTCCGCTTTTTATACCTGAGTCCGTGTTTTATATCATGATTCAGTCCGTAATACTGACTTAGTCGTTTTATATTTAAGTCCGTGTTTTGAACCCAGTCCGTCGTATTCCGCAGTCCGCAATCTGTCTGATTCTGATCAGGTAAATATCGACATCATCTGGTTTAGTTGATATTTTGTTTTGTGAGCAGCTCATTTCAATAAACTTGTCACTTATTTGGTTATTTTTAGAACGGAGTTAAATTCATTAATAAGATTTGCATAGTTTCGTTTTCAAAATGTTTTCAGTCCGCACTAAAAGCAAAGCCGGCGTTTTTAAACTCCCCGGTTTGAAGCGTGTGTTCAAATGAAAAGCTACGATTTCGTGACGGATTAGCATGCACGGTAGGCCTAAGCGTAGAAATAAAGCTGCGTTTTGAATTTTTTCCTGCCTTACATTCCTCTTTGTTGGGAGATTCTTGTTTCAGATTTCTAATCACTTTGTGATATCGAATGATTGATCAATTCACTTCGATTTCAAGGCTTTAGCTTTACGAGTTTACTCGGCAAAACCTGCTGCGTAAAGCTCTGACGCCGAGGGTCCTAGCGCGTTTGTTTAAGTTTGTTGTTCGCTCCTTCTAGCTAACACTAATTGCTTTTGTCAGGAAATGAATTATTTAAAGAAAAGTAACTATTTTAAGAAGCTAGAACTACTGTCAATGCTTGCCAAACCAACTTAACAGCCAGATAGAGCTAATCACCATATTTAATATATGTTATCATGGAGACGAAATAATAAACATGTGTTTCAAATAATGAATACATACCCGACTTGTTTTACATTCGATATCACTTTGACTATTTTCTGTAGCGCGGCCATAGAACTGTTAGTTGCTTTTTTACGAAGAGCCTGAACTGAAATATTTAAAGGGCATTTGACACCCTTCTGCGCATGTGCGGCAATTTGATTTCTCATCCGACGGAATAGTTTTCAAAGTTGTTATTCGTGAGAAAAATCCTCCTCCATCGACCTTGTGAGGCGTGTGAAAATAGTAATACCGATATTGAAGAAGTGTTTAGTCATCTAGGTTTAAAAGTCGTATTTTGTGTTTTGAGTTGAATGCTGTCGAGAAATGCAATGTCCTCGAGAGGGTTTTCGAAACGGTTAGAGGCAAAGCTACTTTCACTTCGTAGCTGTCTTGTTCGAAGAAAAAAGAAAACGAAGGAAAGATGCAAGATCGAATATCGGAAACTTTGTATATATAGCTACAGATACAGATACAATTTGGAAGAAAGTAAAGCGTATGCGCTTGTAATCAACGGACACGGCCTTCACACAACATAAACATGATAAATATTCTTTACAAACAAAAGGCCAAAAGCCGGCGAATAAAGAGATATTCGAAAGGCACGTGCAACTCTAAGCTGACCTGCGGCGAATTCGTGGCGCTTGTGACAGTATCACGGTTTCTATTGGTTAAAAAAAATATTGTCAATCAAGACCGCACATGCGCTTTATCGTGACAATGGCCCTTTAAGGTCCTTCGCAACTTGATTTTCAGCCTTCATTGGGTGTGCTCTAATCATTTTGTTCTGAGCCAAAGAAAAAGATTCTCGCTTGATTATCGACTTCGAGCAAAGCGAGAAGGCGATGTTCTAGAAAGCTTTTAGATACGCTAGGCTTACAATATATTATTGACAACTAAACCTGCTAAATCCTGAGATTAATATAATTTGAAAATTTTAAGGAGTGATTTACGTAATAGAGATGATTATGATGAAAATGTTTGGGATTTTAATTCTTGGCAGGGCGGGAGAGAGAAATTTTTCCCACGATAGAAACCGTCATTCGAATCTCCAGTCAGAGTCGCCACAAAAAAACATAAAAATACAGAGCCACAAAGAGAATCGGTCATGCAAAAACATAGTATATTTTGCAACTTTAAAAATAAATAAATAAATAAATAAATAAAATAAATAAATAAATAAAATAAATAAATAAATAGATAAATAAATAAATAAATAAATAAATAAATAAGTAAATAACAAATTAAGAAAAAAATGAATAAATCAGTAAGTCAAAAATTAGGTAAAACAATACCAAAAAAAAACAAAAAAAAGCCTAAAATTGGTTTTAATCATTCAACCTAATACACTCATAAAGGCCCGTTTACACGGGCGATTTTTGTCCTGGCAACTCGATGCAATTTTTGTCGCGCCAAAGTTGCAACTTCAAAAGCGCAGGTGCGATTTTTGGTGCGATTTTCCGCTGCGATGTCGCAGGGGCTTCGAACATGTTTGAAACTTGTTGCAACTTTAGCGCGACAAAAATTGCATCGAGTCGCCGCGACAAAAATCGCCTGTGTAAACGGGCCTTAAGATGATTTACTTGACGAGATCGAATCTCAAACCAGGCCGTCATATATCGTTCACAAAAATCAGTGGCGGATAACGACCTTGAGCTCAGGGAGTCTCCGGTTTGTTTTGCTTGCCCTGGCGGCTTTTCATCCTTATGTGATTTCTTTTTTTAACCAAAACAAGGGGGGAGGGGAAGCGGGGGGGGGGGGGGGGGCTCCGGGCCTTCCCTCTGATCTGCCACTGAAAACTCACACTTCCGCTTCCAATGGTCAGTTTCCTCTACGAGACACACCTGCAGGGAATCCAACCTCGTGACCAGGGCCTGGGAACGAGGTTGAAAGGAATCATGTTAGAATAATTCATCAAAACAAATATCGAGTTCAAGACACAAGTAATTCGAATGCCTGGGAAGTTGGGAATTTGATCTGAAAATAGTGCATGATCGGAACTTCTGTTCGGGGTGACAATCAATCATCTTTGCAACTGCCTAACAACTCGCCTTCTGTTTCCGAATTACATCTACTAGTTGGAAATCCTATTCCTCTTTAAAATGATACTCTGCTAGTGTATTAGTGATCAGAATTAACGAAATCCTATTCCTCTTTAAAATGATACTCTGCTAGTGTATTAGTGATCAGAATTAACGAATTTGTCAACTGGACTTCCCACCAACTCCATCATACTTATTATTTTCGTTCGGACCTGCGAAAATTGAATGTGCTTTTAACTTTAACTTTAATTGTCATAATTGCCGTTAGTACTCTAATCTGGCAATGGTTGGTCGACGGCCAGCTAAACAACTACAACATACATTGAACTAAATATGCTGTTAACTAGATTAGCAAATTACACAAGCAGCTAATAAGAACGGAAAAATAACAAGGTAGCGCTAATTAAGTACAATACTAGCTTTAAAATGGCTACTAGATGACTATAAACTGCAAGGGACCGCATACGATAAACGCTGCCAACGTAGGATCTACAAGAGATCTGATCAGCCAAAAAAATATGTGTAGGCAATAAACTGCAAGGCTGATACTACGTGAAAAACGTTTCGAGACACCAACATGACCAGAACCGATAAAGCAGGATCGCAACTGTGGACAGCTGTTTCACTCTTGTTGGAGTTAGATGACGCACGTAACACCGAAAAAGACAGACCGTTCCAGACCGGAATTGTTCTGGGGAAGAACGAATATTTATATGCATAGACTGAAGATGGCAGGGGCATAGATTTAATATCATGCGATCTCCTAGTCTCCCGTAAACCTAGGTTTATTTCGGCTGGGAAAGATATGTTGACAACATTGAAATTGATCTTATAAAACATCGTCAAATCATTGATTGCCAGTTCAGGTCTACTAGCATAGCAGTGACGCTACTGTTGCGGGAGTAGTCATTAAAGACAAAGCGGGCAGCTCTCTGTTGGATACACTCAATGGCAGAAATATCTTTGGCCGTGTGTGGTGACCTAAAATGAGGCTCAGAAAGAAACAAGCGAATGTTACCTGCTAACCATTAGATCATTGTAATTACTTGCTTTTTGGTTATACAACTGTTGTTGACACTGCAAGATTTAATTGTTTCGTGGTTCAAAAGAAAAAAAACCGCATTAATGCGTAACAGTTTGATTATCGAACTATGTGCTATGTCTTAGCATTGTTAGTCTTCTGAGACACAGAATCGAAATGTATCTATTTGACTTTAGTAAGGGAAACTACTTAGCAGTTTATAACATAGAGTACAGTAGAAGTAATAATTAAATTTGTATTTCTTATTTTTAGCCGACGCACATTTAACAACTGCAAGCTCGGTACCAACCGCAGTGGGGTCGAACGTTCCAAGCAAACCCGCACTGCAAAGCAAGGCAACCATTGAAGCTTGCTGTCAGTCTCAGCCTGAAAATGAGGCACATACCTTCTCCGCAAGTGAACCTCGATCTGAAGCAGAAGCTGTAACCAAGGCGCAAGCTGAACCTCGTTCTAAAGGAGAGGTTAACCCAGAAGGCGAGTCGACGTCAGAGCCAACATATGACCCAGGAGGAGAATCAGAGCCTTACGCGGAGCCAGAAACTTGGCCCGAGCCGGGCCCTCAATGGAAAAAGGCCTTTGAACAATGGAAGGCAGCCTGGCACATTCACGTGTATCTATTCGCCACTTCATTTCTCTTAATCGGCTTTTATGCTGGCTATTATGTCGTGTTAAACATTTACGATGGTTTAGGCGGCAAGTATTTAAGTGTATGTTTGAATGGCATGGTCCTTCTGTTTGGAATAACTAGGGCCTTTGTACTGTTTTTGGACCCTTATCACCAAGGGGGCTTAATAAAGGCCCTTTTTGTGATGCGCTTGTTATGGTCCATAGGAGGCCCATGCTTGACCGCCTCGGACTCCCTCATTATTTTGGCCCTCGTAGAGACCGCACAAGTGTCCATTGCGCCGCCAAGGTTTCAGAAACTTAGAACAATCTCAATTGTAATTGGCGTTCATTTTGTTCTTGTTATTGTGTCAGATACGGTCGTCTCTTTGTACATGGAAGCCAAAGTCATGATTTTACTTTGCCAAATATTCTTTTCCTTATGGGGCACCGTCCTGGGTGCTGGATACGCGAACCTCGCTTACAAACTGGACAAGAAACTCTTCAGTCATAAACAGATAAAAGACAAAGGCGACAAAATATATATATTTCTCATTTATGCCTCTGCTGCGGCGAATTTCTTTATCTGCGGTGTTATGATATACACCATGGTGGGGGTGTTTGGCGTTTATGCAGACATCGAGTTTGTAGATGCCTGGCATTGGTGGACCTTACAAACTCTATTTCGCTCAGGCGAGGTTATCACGTGCGTGTTGATTTTCACTGTGAGTGCCAAGAGGTCACGTGTTAAGCGAGCTTTAGATGAAGTCTCCGAATTTGATTCACAATCACAAACTTTTGAGCCAACAAGCGGTTGCTCGGCGTTCAGAAGGCTTCAAATACTATTTGACAGATTAAGGAACAGAAACAGGGTCTCTGAGATTGCTGTTTGTCTCGAGGAGACGGAGAACACTGCTGGAAGGAACAGAAGCAGCTTTAAAAAGAAAACTACTAACACAGCAAGCGAGGAAGATGATACGCTGCCCCCTGTCTTTGAGGCATTTCAAGAGAGGAGCAGGGGGAGAAGACAAAGCTTGTTTTCTCACATGCATGCAATGACTGTCGAAAATCAAATTTCGCAGCTTCAACAGGCTCCGGCTGTTGCTCCTAAACGAAGGAAACGACGGCAAAGTTTATTTTCCGCTATGCATGAAGCCAGTATCAACAATGCAATCTCTAATTTTGCTCAAGTGTTAACTCAAGGGAGCGAGGAACCTATAAAATGCGAATCTGTCGAATCAGAAGAGGAACCTAGGGAGGAGCCTAAGGCCCCTCCTCGTAGGGGCCGGCGTACGAACGTATTCTCAACCCTTCCGGAAATGAAACCGGAGAAAGTTCTTCATCGTCAAACTATGATGGAAGACATCAGGGAAGAGTCTACGGTTTATGAAGCAGAAAGCGAATCGGGCCACCCTCGACCTCAATGGCCTCTAACGAAGAGGCGGAGCTCAGACAGATTACGCCAAATACTATCGCAATGGCTTTCTTTCAAAAATTCCAGAATCGAATCAACAAAGGACATTGTTGAAGAAGTTGAACCTGTTGAAAATGAGGAAAAATCTGCGGCCGACTCATTGCCAGAAGAAACCTGTCAGTGAAGTAAATCATTTACAACAACAGGCAATTCAAACCAGTCGTTTACAAGGATCTCTAGCTGTCAATCATACAAATGATTGACATATGGGCGCCTTGTAAAGGCTTCCTGATTTCGACCCTTTGTAGGCCCTATCTATGCTTTTAAAGGGAACCTCCACTCTTACAACAAGTTGGCTTAAAATCGTTTGTAGTAATTGCTAAATCTCAAATTTTAATGGGCAAGGTGAAAATAACATTCAAGAGCAACAAAAATTGAGTTTAGGTTATCGCCTATTTTCGCTTTTAAATTTCCCGTGAACGGCCATTTTGGATTTTGTGACGTCGCGTGGTTGCCGCTATTGTTGGAAAGCAGAGCACTTTTTGTGTGAAACAATCGGGCAACCATATGACGTCATGTAATCTAAGATGGCGGCGTGCGGGAAATTTAAATGCAAATATTGGTGATAGGCTAACCCTGTTTTGCCTGACACTGATACCTCATCGCTCGGTTTTCAACCAAAATTTGAAGTAACACAGTATTTCCTACAATTAAACGTCCGTTTGCTTTAAGAGTGGAGGTTTCCTTTGATAGAGCTAATAAGAAGAACCCAGGAAATGAAATTCATCATGAACGCATGTTCTGTCTCTCAGCTGTGGTTGTTCAGCATCATTTGTTTGGTTAAATGTAAATTATTAATTCTATACCGGAATCGGTTTTACGGGATGAATCGCTAGTACAATCGACTTCTTTGGTGTTGTAAATCCCTTCAAACTAAACGCAACGCCGCGGGAGGCATGAAAAATTCTGTAAATAAAGATATTTTTAATGTTCTTAATCGGTTGTTCAATAATAAACAACGCCAGGATTTTTGCGCAAGTTTGTGTACAAGTATAACTTTTCCTCCAAAATTGGTCTCCAAGCGTATATAAAGGTATATTTTCGTAAACGCTGTGAAAACGCTGACGTCAGATGTCAGCGCCAGTCTCTTTTATCGAGTGCCTTTCCCTTTCCAAGATGGCATACACACGAGTGTTGAGCTGTGTCAAAGATTGCAG
>JAHPZR010006993.1:45000-52500 GCA_019787425.1 Platygyra sinensis | reverse complement strand
AACTAAGGAAAAAATTGTCAGCCCTAAAAGCCTTTTCTTTGAATTGCTTGCGATTTGGACAAAAATAAAACATAAAATTGATGTAATTAGCAGTGTTACTAACATATCTCGACTGAAAACGCTCAGTGACAGAATACGATGTGCTTGTTCTAAATTTGTAACTGGTATAACCAGCTGTTTTGAATTTTCAACTTAGTATCGGAGAAAAGGTTAGAGCTTTGTTTCAGCTCTAAGCCTCAGTGAAATTACAGTACAAATTAGGGCTATCTATTAACGCGGACCTCAAACAAACAGGGTATTGTTATGGATAGAAAACTAATGATAATGCCTCACTGCTACCATGCAATTAAAATATTTGCTCGTGGCTTTTAGCGGCCTTTGTTATAAGAAAAATGTTCAAATGTCTCGTTAACAAGACCTCACTTAATTGTGTAAGCGCATTGACTTATGACTGTCGGATTCATCTCAGACTGAAGCGAAAAGAAAGGGTGGGAAACTGCAAAGGTAAGTTTTGTTCATTGTAACTGTGTGAAGTAGTTGTTTTCATTTGTTGTAACTGAAGTACATCAGACAACTATAAATAACTGCGGTAATGAAAACAGTTACAGTTTCAGAAAAGAGCTAAAATATATCGGTAATGGCAACCGAAGAAAACACAACTGAACCGGCTCGTTTCTGAAGCAGGTGCCGCCGTCAATTTCGCGCGTTGTACACTTACGAAATTCGAATTCAAGATTTACTCGGCCATGCCAAATCAATATTTCTTTGTTATTATTAACAAGGAGCCCACTTTGATTACTGTACAATCGGGAATTATGTGGAACACTCTTGGGAACAGTATCATACGTTGATTTGTGTCTCGGAAAATCTCACCTCAACATTAAAACTTTTGCTAGATGTGCCAGGATAAGATTGTCATCTCAAAACCTTAGCAAACTGAAGCAGTCTCAACTGGGTTATCGGGACAATGGTTAACTCATTCGTACAGTGGATCTCAAATGTACTTAACAATAAGCGCGATAAATATAAGCTTAAAATACTAAGATACTGCGGACTGCTTTGGCAAACTGTTGCGGTCCCCCCCCCCCCCCCCCATTTGGAGGCAACTGATTAGGGCAACCCTATGGTTAAGATCTTCGACCAAAGCGAGTTAAAAGCGAAAAGTTCATAAGGCTTGTAAAGCACTGACTTATCAGAACTGCTTCTAGCTAAGTGTACGATCTAACATTTTCACACTCAAGGAGATTTTGAAGATAATTTTTTGATTATTCACTTATCATTTCCTGATCTGATGTCGAGTGAATCAGACTTGAGATTTTATTGCTCAAACGATAAGCATTGGAAAAAGAGAAAGGTTTCCGAAGATCATCGCTTACTCGTTTAATAATTCGGAGCTGATAAGTCAAGTTCAGTGAAACTTTAATTATAGTCAATTTGAGCCTGCGTTAAAAAAATCTACTTTGAGGGTAGAATAGCGACGAGAGGGAGAAAGCTCCTCAGAAGAGATTATCGTGTAAGCAAATGTTACAAAGATATTTTGCATGTGCACTATCAACATGGCGGCCAAACTTAGCACTTTGTGCAATCGTACAAATTTTGTGCAGACATCGTAGGCCGTTTTTAAATATGTGTTTTCTTTTTGTCGAGTTTCGTTGCATATAAAAGTTTGATAGAGTGACTTCAGGTGAGTCAAGTTGTAAATACTGCATGATGAGGGTACGAAGATCTGACGATTTTCCAAGACTTGCTTTTCAGGCATAATTATATATGGTGAGAAATGGTTGTGATCGAGGCCGGCCAAAGTTTCGAAGTTCTACAACACAGTCTTTTGATTACACTCTAACATCTTTTAATGTTAAACGTCTCTGTTGGCTAGTTATAGGGACAGAACTTAAGACCCATTGTGCTTTGTGATCCTGTCACTCTTGTCTTGTCTTGCGAGTGTGCATAGCTAGCTAAAAAGCAGAAAAGAAAACACATCGAAAACGAAAATTTTTGCAGGTTTCGTAACCATTTCCTTGCATCAACTTTACCCAGACTGACTTTAAGTACTTCGAAACGAAGAGATAGGTATTACAAACTGAAATTAAACCATTAGCAAATTTGTTTCGCTTTACTTTCCTCGTCACCAATTTTGAACTGAAAATGACTGAGTTTGCGTTGCAGCGAAAATCTCCTAGAAAAATAATACCTCGTAAAAGAATGAAAGCCATACAAGGGACTAAATTTTGAAATTCATCAATCATCGTGTGTCTGCCACCAAACCAATTATTACGTTAATGAAACTGAAAATGAAACGATCTTCAACCAATAAGCCATCTCTGAAGTTACCTTTTATATGCAAATGAGTTTGACCGGACTTGCATAAAAATTAACCTGTAGAAGGAACGCATTTCATGTGAATGGTTTTCCACGAAGACTTGTTTTTCGCAGAGACAAAATGCAACTCGTAAATGGCGTATTTTCGGCAATTTGCGAATCCTGCTTTCATTCATTGCCATGAAACCATCGGGTTTTCTAAAATTTTTCAATTATCATCAACGTTTGGAGTTAACTTAACATCGAATTAAATAAAACTGCTTCTGATATGTACCATTTTAATCCTGTATTATTAGGTGTCAAGAGATTTTAATTTCTTCCAGCTAACATTTGCCAGTAAATCTCCTTCATTTTGTGTTTGCCAATCCTCTCTCGCTGCTTAATAAAGCAAATTTACTGTCATTAATTCTAATTCGTTTTTGGCGCACGGTATTTCCATAACAATACCGCGTTCATCACTTTGCTAGACGCTGCGACGTTTCCAATGAGCCAGAAGACGTCTGTTAGGATTGTGAAAATAAATGCCTCTTTTTCTGTTACTTCGGTGTGCTTTGAAGACCGTCAATAATTATTTTAGACAAAAGATTTAGATGCGTCATTTGTTGAAAGTCCCATTAAAAGCACTTGCTTCTTTTTGCTAAGTGATTAAACAAGACCGGCGAATAATTCCTTTGACGATAACTTGTCTGCAAATAGCTTAAAAACACCTCGGTGAAAAGCATTCAAGAAAACGCAAATGCTCCGGCATTGTTACAATATGGTTCTTTCGCAAGTCGTATTACCAAACTGGCAGTGTTTGTGAGGTATGTGCCCAAGTTGAATATTACGATTTAGGAAATTTATTCACCTTTTAAAAACGCTGACTTGCTTCACTGACAGGCGTCCACCTGCGTTGTTAGTTTAGTGGAAATGCGCAAATGCTGACTTGTAATTCCTACCCCAGAATTTTAGCTATATAACACTTAATATCATTTCTTTACAGTTTGTTACTGTTGCAAATTCCGATTAAAATCCATCTTGTTTCTCTCTGCCTCACAAAGTTATTTTTATGAACATCTTTAATAAAGCATTTTCACTCGCTGGTCAGCACTCATGCAAATTTATTGGATCAAAGGGAAGTGTTAAAATCAGAAAAAGTTCCACCCCCCCACCCCCACAGGATTGGATTGGCACACCAACATGGCTGCTGTGACGTCATGTGAAAACGCTCTTTAATAGGAAGCATTTATTTACGTTTTAGATAGCTCTAAAGTTAGTTGGTTAAATTAGTGTTACTTCTTACATAGTAAAACACATTTTTCATAAGCGAAGGCCGGAATATCTCGCGGCAGGAACTTTTTAGTTAGCGTCTATGCTATCGTAGGCATGGTTAATAAGCGTTTGATCGAGGTTGAGTGCTTTTTTAACCTTGCAAAATCCGCGTATAGCTGAGTGTAATTTCCTACTCTAAGCCAATAGACCATTTCCTAGTTGCCTTTTGTCTCTGTGTTAAAACTAGTCACTGTAGCCATTCATGTGAAAATGTGTTTCATGTAAGTCAAACTCATTTTTACATGAGAGATTTTACACGAAGACTGATTTTTAACCCATTGACTCCTGTGCGCCCGTAACTGCCCGTGACGAGCCTTGGCCTTTCTTTTACTTCTGACGTCATCACCTTTGACCAAATTGGCATCATCTATACTCAAGTTATGCAGGAGGAGAAGGTCTTTCCAATGATGCCTAATCAGAGTGATCGGCGTAATGGAGCCTGACATATGCACAAGAATGCTAAAAAGGATGAATGAAAAACTTGGAGCAAAATTTGCTGCCACTACACCTAGCTGCTCAATGGTAAAAATTGTTCGCCTCGATGACGCTTTCTTAGAAGTTTTTGAACCGCAAGCAAGCCCAGTAGAAGGTCAATACTGAACTGTAGCAAAAAGAGCCAAAATGTCGTAAAACGCGATTCTAGTGACAAGAAGGGCTAGCTGTTGTGTTGCAAATGCATTTTCGACCAGATTCGTGCTAATTTGGCCAAGATCTAGCTTCAGAACCACCACCAAAATGTCCAAAAAAATTTGATATTGGGATCCTGGGAGCAAGGTTAGGCAGATCTCCTCTTCTTAAAGATCTGGTAACAGGGCTATTGCAATCGGCCCACTCTGCATATATACTTTTTGTTATGTCTGATTTTGTGAGGCCTCGAAAGCATCAATTTAACCAACAGTTTAACATGATGATGCAAAAGAGCGCAAACGTAATGCTGCCCGTTTGCGTAGGATCTGTAAAAGATCTGATCGGCGGCAACGACATGATATTCTGGATTTTTCCTATTGTCCCTTGTCACGCGTTTTGCATGTGACATTGGCCAATTTGCAAAGATTTGGATTGGAGTTTCATCCGAGGTCATCGCCATCTGCATTTAGCGGGTATATGGATGATCGGTCTATCAGCTGATTACTTCATAACTTGCTACACCGTGCTGACGAGACCCAACAAGGTCGAAACAGCTGTCCACGGTTGAAATTCTTAGCTTTCAGTTTGGACTCTAATGATCATGTCGTTGCCCCGTTGAGCTTCCTACGTAGTATCAGCCTTGCATCATTGTTTGTATATCGTATTTGAAGTTGACCCACACGATGCTTATGGATGTAGACAGATTTCTGACTCTTGTCTCACGTCGCCAAAAGCAAAATCACAATAGGCGGCAATCTGTTGACGTTATTACATCATGGCCAGGAGTCGTTGCAGTCGGAGACTGACATATTTTTAAAAAAATAACGCTTAACCGACTAAATCATGTTTTTGTGTCAAAAAAAAGAAAAGCCGTTCTAAATATTATTTCTAAAATGAAATTTTCTGCACTTTCCATGATTCATGGTGTAATCAACTTTGTCGACCCAATGTATGGTATCTACCGCAATTGTTTTAGGTTGTTTGAGTCTTTCGTGTCCTATCGAGAAACACCGTTATCGGTTGCAGTTTGAATTGATTTACTTTTCGCGAACCGCCATCAAACTTGGTCATTGACAGCTGTCAGTTGTGGCCGAAGTTTGCCAACAGAAGCCGGCGCTGATGCAGTCATTTCCATCTAAAACAGTCCATTAATATCTTCCAATCACCTTTCAATCGAGGCTATCCAAACGGAAATGCTCAATCCCAAAATTTTCCCCCTAAACGGTTATGACCAACTTCCACCAAAAACTATCAGGATATGAGCTAAACTGACGATTATTTTTTAGGTTGAAATTTGTACTTAGTTCCATGCAGTTGAACAAGAAGTATTAAACGTGAAACACTAGGACCTTTCAATACTAAAATTTTCTTTATAAATTTCATTGCCTTCATTCTGAGACATTATTTAACTTCCTGGATATTCTTATGCAGACCACAGAACTACATTGCATCTTCTTTTGGAGTTCGACCGCGTTATTGACTTTCCTTAATTAAAATGAGGAAGCTTCTGCGTTGTGAAAGCTTTTCATTAAATTTTTCCTCATTATTTTATTAATGGTTTCTAAAAAAATGATAAGAGTTAAAGAACTAAAGCAATTGTATGCACACTTTAAATCAAAATTATAATGTTAAAACTCGAATTTTGCAAGTCATTGTCGCAATGGTAGTATTCTTTGTCAATAATATGGCAGATTTCTATTAAGGTTGACTGTCTTTCAATATTGGTTTTCTTCTTTACTTGAAAGCGATCCGCTTATGAAGATCAATTTACAATTCAAAGAGAATTTAAACCCGGGGGCGTGTGTTGTTCAAATCGTTTCTAAACTGGAAAGTCATTTCTTGGGGCAAGTTGCAGTATTTCAAACAGTGTATTTGCTCTCCAAAAGGGTTGTTCTTAATCTCAAACGGAGAAGAAATGTTTTGATGTATATAAACACTTGGTTGCTTTCTAGCGTAAGTTCATCTTAATTCGCTTATCAGCACATCCTGGCGATTTTAACTGAAGTAAATTTCGTTTGTTCTTTTAACTACCTAACTTGTGTTAACATTTTTTGTTTAGATCCTCGAAGAAAACGGACGCGTTCACCAGAAAATGGCGTCAGACAAGAGAAAATTAGCCCTAGCTTCATTACTGGTAAGTTTTCTACTCTATCTGTGTACATTAAACTACTAAAAAGTGTTTTTAGTGATTTTCAGCTGTTACTTTCCCTCATGTTGTTGACATCGCCTGAAATGTATATCTTTCCTCTCTTCCTGTACTTAACCACAGTTGGGTTTTCTCTCATGTATATTTAATCGTTTCCCAGGAATCAGTTTTAAACACATCCTTTTTATATGAATATACCTCGGATCGGTTCAAGTCGGTAAGATTTGGATCCTGGTGGAAAAAGACCATGTACTTTGACGGAAAAATATCCACGCTATACCCGCGTCTCTTTCTTCTTCCAAAGGCAGATGCTTCCGAAAGAAATGCAATATGTCAGTCTTATTTAAAAAGTCAGGCGCTTACTAAATGGAAATCAGTCTGGGCTGGCTTTACCCGCCTTCCTTAACTCTGACTCTTAGATTCAATTGGATTCCGTTCAAACAGAGCGTGGAGTATTATTTTATGATCGCTAGTACTAACATAACAAGATCATTTGCCTTAACTCAGGCTTAAGGTGACGTCTACTAATACACAGTATTCTGTTGCAATACATGAACCCTTAATTGTAAATTTTGGGAAACTATAAAATAAGCTTTCCGCACAATGAAATTCCGTTCCATATGCTAATGTTATGCACTCTGATCTCTTTCTGTTATTCACAACTTTATTGACGTAACTTCTTGATTATGACTTCAAAGACAAAAAGTCGAACCATTTTAATATAACATTCTAAGACCGGCAACAATATAGCTAGGCTATGGAGCTACTCATTTCGAGTAAAACTTTCATCTTTTAATTTTAAAACCGAATATCCCCGTTGGAAATGGGAAATCTTCGACCCTTACAGCCTTTATCATGGTTGTTTTGACCGGAACTCTGTAATGCCGAAGGGCGCAATGTTCCAATATCGATTGGCAGTTTGCTCGACACAAGTTTACCGGGCAACCTGCTGCAGTTTTCGATTCAAAAATGACAATGTAAATTGTACTTGCGGAGAAAATTTGAATTTTAGTGCAAATTTCCCAATTTGCTTATCTCAGCCCGAAAACCAGTCCCTATTTCTCGCAATGATAAACGTTCGAAACAAATGTCATGAG
>JAHPZR010006993.1:22500-42500 GCA_019787425.1 Platygyra sinensis | reverse complement strand
AAAAAGCCCAAAGAAAAAGCAGACAAAATTTACATCTACCTCATTTACGCTTCGGGCGTGGCAAACTACTTCTTGTGTGGAATCACTGTTTATTCGGCGTTCGGTGTGTTTGGTGTTTATTCAGATGTGCAATACGTGGATGCCTGGCCGTGGTGGGCCTTGCAGACTCTATCGCGTTTCAGTGAGATCTTGGCATGCGTGTTGATATTCACAGTAAGCGCCAAACGAACCCGGGTAAAGGACGCTGTTGCTCAAGTGACGGGGGAGAAATGTTTGGAGTCAATTTCCACGGACGAAAACATTTCGTCCAAATCCGCGACTGGACGACTTGCAAAGTGTTTCAAGCGTAGAAAAAGGGTCTCCAGAGATGAGAACGGCAGTCTGATAAGCTTGTTCACTGCCCTCCGTGAAATGGCTTTAGTGCATGCCACTGGAGACGAATGGCATGGAACAAACCCAGTTCCCCGGATTACTACCAGCGGGGAATACTGGGTAGAGACCAAGACAATGTGCTCCATTATACACATGCCGGGAGCGACAGAGTTGCATTGCCATGACAACGAATTAGACGATTCACTTGATAGCGAAGACGGAGAACAAAGCGAATATGTGGAACTTGAATTTAGAAGACTGAAACATACATCTAGAAGATCAAGCATGTTTACAGCCCTTCATGAGGCCAAGAAAACGAAAATAGAGTTAAATGCTGGTAAATATGAAGGAGAACCAGAAATAAAAAGCCAGAATTCGAGCAAATGGCCCACACATGCGCTACCCAATGAAACAGACGTTGACATAATTTAGCGGAGGATCAACGAGATTTCGGTGTTGATCGCTGATCTTTCTTCCAATATGAGTTGTCCCTGTTAAAACTCCTTTAAAGGAATGTGTAACTTTTTTCATGTTTTAAAAATTACCACAGCGCCAGCAACAGTAGAATATGGCTGCTTTTGACTTCTTTATATGTTTGATCATAGTTAATAAAGGGATATTGCCCGGTAAAAATCAAAAAAGCAAACAAACAGTCTGAGATTTATGTTGGAAGGTCCTCGACCCTGAACATCTTTTGATTTATGGTCATAGACTATGCATAAGTCGTATAATCGCAAAGCTTCTGTATTGGTTGGTTATATGAGCGCACATAACGTGATGGGCTCCTGACATAGCTACCTTTTATATTTTGCGAGATATTAGTGCAGTGTCAAACCCTAAAATAGCCAAAAAAATAATACATTAAAGGACTTTTCTAGGTTTCTTGACCATTTCCCTCTATTAACTATGGCCAGGAGCCCATCACTGCTATGGCACAAATTTTTTAGACACACTAAAGAATAAAACATGGTTTTCCATTTTAAGTAGCTTTAAGTGATGTGAATACGAATAGCAGTTGATGCATTAAGCCGATGTCTTAAGCCCAAAACCAAAGTTATTACTCTAGCCAAGCCGTCAGAAAGGACGCAGGCGGGAATTCAGTGAGCCAATTACAGCAAAGCAAATACATGTGGCCACTGTGGCCGACACAACGCGCGCGAAAACGCTTGGGAGCGAATCACGATTGGTTGCAGTTTTACTTCTGATTGGATGAAAAAGTCGCGCGATTTTTCTTTAGCCAATCGCGTAGCGTAGTAAGACAAAAACAAAGCAAATGCGAATAGCTTTTACAAATATTCATCCAGAGACTCTGGTCGCTTGTTTCACTTGTTCTCGCTGATTTGTCAAGACACCGTGAGACGGCGTGGTTTAGAGGTTCGGTTAGGGTTGTGGACTTTTCAGAAGATGTTTTCAGAAATATTGCGGGTTCAGACTGTCAAAAATTACCAGTTCACTCTCTGAGACCCTCTTGCAGGGGATCATGATAGTTGTCTTCATCAACATAAATAGCCAGGGTGGAGTTGATCAAATCCCGAATAAGCTGACTCAAGATTAGCGAGAAATTTGATTTGATTATTGTAACTTTGCGGCGAAGTTTTCTGTTATAATGTTTGTTCTTCAGGTTTGAACTTAAATACACCTTAAAGTATAAACAAAATGTGGGAGGCGCGGTGGCCTCATGGTTAGTGCGCTCGACTACGGAGCGAGCGGTCCGAGTTCGAGCCTTGGCCGGGGACATTGTGCTGTATTATTGGGCAAGACACTTAACTCTCACAGTGCCTCTCTCCACCCAGGTGTATACATGTAATTGTTGGGGAAACCTAACAAAATTACTGGGGAGTGACCTGCGATGGACTAGCATCCACGCTTCATGCTACAGAGACCAGGATAAGCTCCGGCAGCTATGAGCCAGCCTTGGTTCCAAGGCTTCACTTTCTGTGAACAAAATACAAGCAGTGAAGAACATTATTGCATAAGAAAATAAACACTTTTTTAATGCTGGGTCAGCGTCAACCAGGCGCATCTCAAAGAGAGATTTGGCCATTGCCCTCCTGGCATTAAAAGGTTTTGTGTTCGGTCGATATTCTTAATTGTACATCGCGCCCATTCATCGGCTAGTTCATGGTCACATGACATCTAACAATGAAGCTGTTGTCGCTGGAACCTCAGCACGGTTTTTCATTATCTTTTGTTTTGTTTTGCTACGGAACAAATCAGTTAATTACTGGTCTCTTGGGGAACAGTGAATTTTGTTTCCCTCGAATCTCAATGTTTCCCTGGAAAACATCGAGATTCTCGGGAAGCAAAGTTCACTGTTTCCCTCAGGACCAGTCATTAAGTGTTTAATATATATGTGTGGATTTATCAAAACGGGACTGAACCGTTGGGTTTCACCTCCATTTTGCTTCTCTTTTCGGGCTCCCTTAAGACATGTAGAAAGCTAAAAATGGAGAAAGAACGACAGTGAAGGCGAGATAAACGGGTGGAGAAGGAGAAAAAAGACTGACTTTCCTCTTAATTTTTATATCGTCGCCTTTGGCGTCTCTGGCGAGAGAAAAAAACGCCTGCTTAGGGCGCGACTTCAGTTCTTAGCGCCGTTTTCATAAATCCAGACATATATTATTTCTTGGTTATATTTTTGTATCGGCCTTATGCACGGCCCTAATTAAAGCCTTAAGCTTTAAACAAAAACAGCGTATGAATAAAATAGGCTAGTTTCGAATTGTGCAGAAACAAAAGAACAGAGTCGAGGTTCAGGGGAATAATTTGCATTTTCCTTTGTTCTGAACATGATGAACCTCGACTCTGTTCTTTTGTTTCTGCACAATTCGAAACTGGCCTATTGCTTTACCTTTTTGCAAAGGTTTCACTGTAGCACCGTTATCGTCATTTGTGAGATGTTCATGATCATTTATTGCTGACGGCCGTCTTGTTAGCATCACTGAGAGGAAACTATATAGGCTTGTCACGCGTTCCTCCCTACGAACGCGTGATAAGCCTAAGAACGTCTGCGTAGGAGGGAGGCTACACAAACCGTTGCTGGATTTTTTTTACCGGTTTTCATGTGACGCAGTCATTTTCCAAAATTAAAAGTTTATCCATCCTTCTCAAGTTTTAGTTCCATCATATACAAGACTCCGAAAGAACCTGACTTTTTTATAACGCTTTAGCTCGATCGACAGGGTTCTTCGTTTTGTTGTAAAGTACCGTTTGAATTTCCAAGCCGTTTTGCGCTCGTTACGTTCATTAAAATGGCGGCCCGAGAAGGCTCTCGTGTAGGTCAAAAGATCAGTTGTCGCATAAGGTTTTGCTAACCAGTAAACAGTAGTTTACTTACTGTAGTGATTTTACTTTAGTCAACAACCTTTATTCAAAAATTTATAGTCCTGCAACGGGGTAACCATCACGCAAGACGTCTAATAAAATGAATAAAATGAATAAAAATAAAAATAATAATAATAATAATTAGAAAATCAATTTCACAGCATCGATCATTGTACAATATTAAAATTCATCATTGACTAAAATACTCAAATAAAACTTTTTTAAAAACGATCTGCGGACTTGATGTTAACAATTTCGCTTGGCAATGCATTCCAGTCCTTGACAGTTCTACAGAAATAACTTTTCGTTTCAGTAGCAAAACTCAATGACAGAAGTTTTAGTTACTTTACGGCTGCCATGTTGAGATGATACCCATCTGGATGGGCATTAACATGGTGTCTCCATAAAAAGCGCTATAAATTTGGGAGAAAACACTTTCCGAATAACGCACGAATGAAAACCTGCGCAGCCGTAAATCTTGGCGAGATTGTTTATATATCAATCATCTCAGTATGTTATCCCACATTCTTGTCTTTAATTATTGCGTTTGAAAGATTATGATTTTTATTTTGATGGCATCCGGCAGTGAAATCCAGCAATTGGTTCCAGTTCTTTGGTACTAGCATCCTTCGTGATGAGATGAGAGATGCAAATTTAGACGTATTTGCCATTTTAGCAATTTCCGTTCGAATAAATCATCAGACACTCGGATAAAATAGGATGAATGATTATAAAACTCAAGCCGCTGTTATTGGTGGTTTGCATCGAAAATAAAAATCGTAACCATTCAATAAATTAAGTCAAGAATCAGGTATATGATACATAATTGATAGACAAAAAACAACGCCGAGATTTAGTTCTGTGCGGTTTTTCATTGCCGCGTTATTCGGTAAACAGTTTCACCTAAATTTATAGAGCTTTGTATGGAGACGCCATGTTGGTGCCCTTCCGAGGGGCACCAACATGGCGGCCGGAAACCAACAGAAACATCTGTTATTGAGTTTTGCCACTGAAACGAAAAATTATTACTCCAGAGTTCTGAGACATTGAAAGTAATACTTCTTCTAGTGCAAGAACTGTTCAGTTACCAAAAACGTGAGCGATAACTGCTCTTTAGAGCTACGCGTGATTCTTCTCGGACCGCCATTTACTGTCACGCAACACATAAACTTGGAAATTCAAATGTCCTCTATAAGAAAATGAAGAAACCTATCGAGCTTAAAAGTCGTAAAATGCCAAGTTATGAAAAAGTCTTATGTCTGATGACACTAAAACGCCAGTAGGATTGCTAATTTGTAATTTTGGAAAATGATGACGTCACATGAAAACAAAGAATACCTTACTCATGGTCGGGTTTATTTGCTTTTTTTCGCAGTTCCTTTAAAAGTCACAATATTTCATTTTTAATATTGTGGTAACGTAGGAGCGATTTGACGACGATTGAGACCATTCCAGCCCTTTTACACAGGTGAATCGGCGACAAAATCCCGAGCGTGTTTGCCGAGAATCTTACCCGAGCCCGCAAATTTCTTCGCTAGTAGTTGCTAAGGAACATACCGGCGGAACTTCGGTAATCGAATGAGCTCTCGCAAATTTTCCTAACTAAATCATATCGACAATGCTTTGATTGTTTTGGAAAAAAATTCTTGCAGACATACAACGTTCGCCAAAGTATTGCATTGTTTGAAAAAGATTTTTTTGTTATTCCTATATTTAAAAAGTATTTAGCTTTACTCAGCTCGATTACTGAGCTTTTCAGTTATTCTGAGTAAACGTTACCTTTTTTTATTATCGTAAATGAAGTTTAACTTTTTAATTTAGAAATAAAGCTTGTTGTTGTTGCTGTAAAAGGGATATGCAACGATCCTGAAGGAACGACATTAGAATTCAATTACTCTTCATGACGTCAAAATCTTGACTTAAATCGAATCTGTTCCCATTGGTTGTTATCTCTCGGTGCTGGTTTATCATGTTGAATACAAATATGTTAAAAAGTTGGAGTGTTCAAACAACGACGTGAATTCAGGAATGAAAATAAGCCAAAAATGGTTTGGTTTGATGGTGAGAATTAAGAGATAACTTACACTTTAGCTATACTGAAACACTCGACCTTATTTATTGTAAATGGAGAAACTGACGCAAAATATGATTAAACGCGGACATGATGAAAAATGCGAACGCAGCTGTAACACTACTAGAAAAAAAGACTTGAAAAAAAAATTCTAGCTTTGAACGGGATTAGAACCCACAAATTAAGGTGGCCGTAAATTGTTTTCACTACATGTTCTATATTATTAAGAAATTCCCTCTGTCAAACTTCAGATTTTTTGTGTTAGATCATTCACGTGGTTTCTGAACTATTTAATTTTTTGCCAAATTTCTTGAAATTCTAACGACTGGATCGTTTGAAATCGGCAAGTTTCTGCAAAAGCACTCAGTCTCAATTTTTCGAGCAACTGCATTAAGATGGCCGAACCTAGGTTTTGGGTCGCGTTCTTGCTAATGCGGCTCAGCGCGCGCGCCAGGATAACAAGAAACAAACAGACCGTTGATGCAGCGATCATTTTATTTGTTCAACGCCCGCTCTATCTTTGCTATTCTTCTTCGTAATTGAACGCATTGTATTGATGATTTTAGTCTTTTATTACAAAGGTATGTTAGAAAAGGTGTAACAAATAACCAAGCAATTCTCAGCTTTTTCTTTGACGAACGTTCTCGTCCCCAGAGCCAACGATCCTTCTGGCCTGCGGCAGGAATCGAGAGCTCTGGGAGCAACCATTTCAGGCATGCGCCGTAGATGCAGACTGCGTGAAATCGGATGGGCAGAATTCGGTTATTTCCTTTGTTATTTCAAAATGGTTGCTCCCAGAGCTGTCGTTTTCCGACCGCTGGTCAAGGGGAACGAGGCTCTGGGAACGAGATTGTGTTACGAAAGACCAAGTTGAATGCAGCGCATGCGCAGTAAGTTTAAAAATTGCGATTGAATGCGGATAGCTTTCTCTGAAATACGCAATCTCGTTCCCAGAGCCTCCGTTACCCTTGTCCAGCTGAACAGGAAAACGAGGACTACTTCGTTTTCCCGTTCCGCCGGACAAGGGTAACGGAGGCTCTGGGAACGAGATTGTGAAATACGCCAATTTCTCAAGAACCATTCAATAGAATTTCACGAAATTTGGCACGAAAACACTTTAGGAATTTAGTAACTGGAGTATTAAAATATTTGAACTTTAGCAAAGGAAATTTTAGATATTCCAGTAAACCTTAAACAAGGGATAATTAAAGATTGCTCTGTTAAATTCATTATTATCAAAATAGTGTTAACTTGTGTGGGTCGTTACAAGCGTGTTGCATGCAAATTATAAAAATAAAATCTAATGGCCAGATTTTCGGCAAATAGACAAAATCAATTTTAAAGGCCTGTTGATATTTATTCATGTTGCCACGGCAACGGTAAATCGGTGGGTAAATACTTCACTTTAATAATTAACTTCTTTGCTGCCATTTTTAGCGACCAAGGGATCAAGGGTTTTAGAGAAAAAGATGAATGAAACACAGGTATCAAAAACTGTGTTCTGCCACCTTACATAAAAGCTATTAGACGACGCTGTTGATGGTTTATCTGTTCTTGTGCTAATAACACATTCTTCGCCCTTTTTATGAAATTAATGCAATAACACATTTAAAATATTTTGTAAACATTTCAATTATATAGCACGGAGGGTATTGACGTGACTGTATGTTTTGCCGTCGGTACTGTTTGTCGTCATTACGACAGCTGTTATTATTGTTTTGGGGCTAGGAGGCATTCTTGTTTCTGTTGTTTGTACTTTGGTCCTCTCAAAGAGTTTCAAGCCATTCATGTGAGACCATGTGAGATCTTAGATACGAGAGCTGCAACATGACCCTTTGCCGCTGGTTTAGCATACTCTAAGGAATATTAAAAAAAATCATTACTTGAATTTCAGGCTCTGTTGCTGTTGGTTGCTATCAGTCATGGAAAAGTCTCAAAAACACTCTCTGGAAGACGAAACGCTGAAGACAATGGCAATACTTTTAACCTGGCTAATCTGGGAAAGAAAAATAGTACTACAGAAAAAAATCATTTGTTCAAGGACGTTGGCAAGCATCCAAATTTGAATGATTCAGGAGAGGCAGCCCGACTTCTTGAAAGACTAACTTTCACTCCCTCATCTTTTCTATTATCTGAGAGTCCTGGGGTCGAACCGGAAGCTACAGCACAGGCATGGCCCGAGCCCGGTCCAGACTGGTCGAAGGCGTTTGGGGAATGGGGAGCAGCTTGGGAATTTCATGTTTATTTATTCGCGATGATATTCCTGGGTTTTGCTCTTTACGCCACCTACTTCATCGGACATGGGCTCTATGTAGGATTAAACCAAAAGTACCTCGGATTTTGTCTCAACGTTGTTATGTTGATTTTGGGCTTCACTCGGGCGTTTGTGTTGCTTACAGATCCATATCACCAAGGTGACATCATACACAACGTATTAGTCATGCGCGTCTTGTGGTCCTTAGCGAGCCCTTGTCTCACGTCGGCAGACTGCCTCGTGATCCTCGCCCTGGTCGAAACTGCCAAAATATCCCTCGCTCCTCAAAAGATGCAAAAGCTTAGCTTCGTCCTTACTATAATAATGGTGCACTTTATTTTAGTCTTGGTGTCTGATTTTGTCGTGTCGGAGTTTGTCGAAGCGAAGGCCATGCTAGTGTTTTGCCAAGGCTTTTTTACAATGTGGGGAGCAATTCTTGGTGTGGGGTATTTTGTTCTCGGGTACAAACTTGATCAAAAACTCTTTGGTCACAAGGAGATCAAAAGCAGAAACGATGTTCTTTACATCCGTCTTATCTTTGCATCAGGTGTGAACAATTTGGTCCTCTGTACGATGTTTATCTACGCCAGTGCAAGTGTTTTTGGAGTTTATTCTGACGTGAAATTTGTCGACGCCTGGTCTTGGTGGATAGTGCAGACTTGCTTTCGCGTCAGTGAAGTTTCGTCTGGAATTCTGGTCTTCACAGTTAGCGCCAAAAGAAAAAGTTTAAAGAAAAAAGCTGATAAAAAGGCGAAAGGCGAGTACCAAGTAGATCAGTTAAACATTTCCGCTAGTGATGCAAACAAGGTTGGAACAGCGACAGGGAGGAAAAATGAAAGGAAATTAAGCCTGTTTAGCCAGTTGTATCCGAAGAAAGCTCCCGCGGGAATTCAAGGCAAGAGTGTTGTGCTGGTGACAACAACTGTACAGCAAAGAAACTGTTCAACGACAGGAAGGAAACAAGAAAGGAAATTAAGACTGTTTAGTCAGTTGCATTCAAAGGAAGCTCCCGCGGGAAATCAAGGCAAGAGTGACGTGCTGGCGACTGCAACTGTACAGGAAGGAAACTGTTCAACGACTGGAAGGAAACAAGAGAGGAAGTTAAGGAAGTTTAGTCAGTTGTATTCAAAGGAAGCTCCCGCGGGAAGTCAAGGCAAGCATGACGTGCTGGCGACAGCAACTGAACAGAAAGGAAACTGTCCAACGACAGGAAGGAAACAAGATAAGAAATTAAGCCAGTTTAGTCAGTTAGATTCAAAGAAAGCTCCCGCGAAAAATCAAGTGCTGCCGACAACACCTGTAGATGGTGGTGATCATAACATGTTAACAGATCTTCACGAGGCGAAGATTGAAGCTTACCATGCACACGTGTGATGTAAGCACATCAGGACCTCATTTTCTCTTGTTAGTCAGCCTCGTAAGGCAAGCGTATCTCTAAAGTTAACTATAAACAGTTTTGATATATACTATAAAAAGTCACCCATCCTTCTCAGGTTTTAGTTCCATCAGTTGTAAGACCCCGAAAGATCTTGACGTTTTACAATGTTTTAGCTCTATCAACAGGGCTCTTCGTTTTGTTATAGTAACAGACAACGTTAGAATTTCCAAGCTTTTGCGCGCGTTGCGTGACATTAAAATGGCGGAACGAGAAGGCTCTCGTGTAGATCAAAAGATGAGTTTTCGCATAAGCTTTTGCTAACTGAACAGTTTCTACACTAGAAGAAGTATTAATGTTAATGAGTAAGACCTTTTCTTACCAGTAGTAATTCAAAACTCAATGACAGATGTTATTGTTACTTTACGGCCGCCATGATGATATGATACCCATCTTAGTGGACATTAACAAGGCGTCTCCAGACAAAACTCTATAAATTTGGGTGAAAACACTTTTCCGAATAGCGTGTTGAAAAAAAGTAACAATCCATCGAGCCGTTTTTAAGATTCTCGAAGAAGCCTTTAAATCGAAAATTGTTCTAAATTTATTATGAAAGTGACCATGAGACAAAGTCTCGTTCTCGAGATCAAGAAAACAAAAACCAACAAAACTTCCATGGCTTCAAAATATAACTTCAAGGCACATTTTGGTGGCTTTTGGAACAATTTCATTGAAATAGTGCTGTTCTTTCAGTCCACTCAATTTCATTAAGCAAAAGCATGGTTTGGATTGTTTTCGCGATTTATTCGAAATCAAACACACAGAATTTTTAATTCTTGCATATATTCCTTATCATACATCGTAAATCTGCAGACAGCTTTTCTATAACAGATTTGGCTCGTACAAAATTCACATGCTTAACTGATTTTCAATTTTTTGGTTTATCGTTTCTATGGAAATATCGATTATTTAAAAACACATTCAACCAACTGGCTTCAATCTTTTTCCAAAATCTGGTGTAATTTCCACATCGATCAGAATACGGGAAGGTTCGTAAAACATCGACAATCAAAAAATGGTATGGCTCACAAAAAACTGTGTCGAGTACCACCTTGAATGATTATAGAACTTAAGACGTTGTTATACCTTTCCCACGACCGGGTTTATTAGAAATTTAGTTCCAATTAAAGGAGCTGCGTCCCGATTAAACGGTTTGAAAAACTTAGCCTAAATTTTCAATTTTGTGGTTGGTAATCCGTGTCAATCTTCCCCATCCTTAACCACCCTTGTTTCCTTATGCTTTATTATTATCTCTTTAGTGTTTCCCTATCTTTCTAAACTATTATTTTTAGGTTTTGGTTCGATTTAAAGGTAATTTTGTCGATGGTCAAAATAACTTAAAATACCGTGACGTAGCCCCTTTAAAGTCATAATATATTCATTTTAATTTTGTGATAACGCACGAGAGATTTGGCGACGATTAAGGCCATTCCAGCTATTTTACACAGGAGAATGGGCGACAAAATCCCGAGCATGTTTGCCGAGAACCTTACCCGAGCCCACAATAGTCCAGTTTCGAGTTCGCAATGACCGCTGGATAAAAGCACTGAAAACGCACTTTTACAGAGTTAGCTTCCATCTGAAGTGATTATGTTCACAAATTCCAGCGAGAAGATGAACCTGTTTACGACTGTCTTTTGCAGGAGCCCATTACTAGGAGCCTGCAGCTCCCATAATAAGCCAGTGCAACGGCATTTTTACAGACCAGTCTATTTTTAGATACTTCTTTCTGCGAAGTAGGCCAGTTCCAGTCTATATGAGCACGCTTTGGTAAGGATAAAACAACGCGGCCTCACGTGAACATGTCGACATCATGTCGACTTGTCAACTTTAGTCCGTGCTTGTGATTGCAATTAGCCACTGAGGTTCCAGTGGGGATGTGAATTCGAGATAAATTCAAACTAAAAATAGATCGGTCTGTGAAAACGTCAGGCTTCTGGTCATGGGCTCCTGCTTTCGTTAAAATTTCAAATTTCAGATACCTTCTCACCGGTATTTGTGAATAATGTTTTACTTAATAAGGTCGAGAATAACCCCTTATCAATGTGTCATTGGTGTCTGTGTTCAGCAGTTATTTTCAATACGAAAAGGGGCCATTTTCTTCGCCAATAGTTGCGAAGGAACATACTGGCAAATCTTCGGTAATCGAGTGAGCTCGCCCAAATAGACCAGTTTTGATATATAAAGGTTGAGCCTAAAACAATAGACCTCAGTACGAGGCTCTGGGGAATAAATACAAGTTTTGTGGAGTTTATTCCCCAGAGCCTCGTTCTGAGGTCTATTGTGTTCGGCTAAATTTTTATATATCGAAATAGGCCATTTAAAAAGTTGTGCTCTTAGTTACCTGGCCATGAATGCAAGCGAGCCTGAAGGTGACCTTGCTTTGATACAGACCTCTCTGCTTTTCTCATTTAAATGGAAACTAGTTGGCACGAGAAAAACTTGATTTATCCAGCCTCACTGCCTTTCAAAGACCAGGTTACTAAGCAGACAACTGTAATTAGGAAATAGAAAACATGTACCGTGTTTCTATCGAGTTATACAAACACGAGTGGAAGTTTGGGAGAACGAGAAATGCTGTGGGAACACGAGCCGCAGGCGAGTGTTTCCACAGCTTTTTCGAGTTCTCCCAAACTTTCACGAGTGTTTGTATAACTCGATAGAAACACGGAGTACATGTTTTCTATTTCTTTAGAAAACACCACGACGAGGAAAAGAAACAACTTGTTAACTTTGATTATCAAAATGTAAATTCTCTTTGCTCGCGCCATCGCTACGTCAACAGCGCGCGCTAGTTTTGTGTCTCCATCGAGTTATACAAACACGATTTTTAAGCAATCAGCGCGCGTGCTTTCTTAGGACTGTTTTCTAAAATGGTTTATTAGTGTATTTTCTGATTAAAGCACATCGACAATGTTTCGACTGCTTTGCAAAGGAAAAGTTTACTTGCGGATATACAACGTTAGCCAAAGTATTGATTGCTTTGAAAAAGATTTTAATTTTTTTTTTTTTAAAAGGGATATCCGACGATCCTGAAGGAACGACATTAGAATTCAATTACTCTTTATGACGTCAAAATCTTGACTTAAACTGAATTTGTTCGGTTTGGTTGTTATCACTTACTGCTGGTTTCTTTTGTTGAATGCAAGATGTTAAAAAGCTGGTATGTTCAAGGAAAGACGTGAATTCAGGAATGAGGATAAGCCAAAATGGGTTGGTTTGTTGGTGAGAGTTAATAATTCAGTTTTGAGAGGATTTACATTTAAGAAATAGACACTTTTTCCGTGTTTACATAGGCTCATCTTAACACGAGGGGGTTCGGAGAATCCTCGACTGCGTCTCGTGTTACATAACTTTCGAGAATTCTCCCAACCTCCCCAAGTGTTTAGAGGAGGCTATGTAAGCATGAAGAAAGTACTCTTTTGCTTTTATAGATTATTTTTGAAGAATGCGCGCGAATGTAAAACGTCACAACCGTGTTTACATACTCTCATCTGAACACACCTATCGACTGATGAGAGAGCGCGTAGTATCTCAGTTAGTAAGTAGCACTGAACTAGAGGCTTGGTAGTTTACTATGTAAACTTCTAAACGGAGCGTTTAAATAAAGTAACCAACAAAATAGAAAGATTTAGTCAAGTAAAACACCCGATTTCAGTTTATTGCAAAAAATATTCTTGGGTTGAACGGGGTTAAGGTGGCCGAACATAGCTGTTTTTAAGTGCCTTTGCCTAATTCACCATTAGTTTTTAACTATGCGTGGGCGCCCGTTTTTAGCAAGAGTGAAGATCAACCACAGAAGGATTTATTCTCGCATTTTGGCTAAGGTGTGTGCTGTGGCCATGGCAACGGGGCTGGTTAAAAACAAGGCTTAAAAACTATTTTTGTTTATTAAAAAAATCCAGTCTTTAGATTTTTTTCCATCATATGCCCACTACGAATTCACATTAAATCCCTTCTGTCAACACTGCTCTAATAAAATTTGGCAGAGACGGTTTTCGTCATTCGTCGTAAATCGTTTTCGCTACATGTTCTGTATCATTAAAAATTCCCCGTCAAAATTCAGATTTTTTGTGATAGATCATTCACGTGGTTTGTCAGGAACTATTTTTTTTGCCAAATTTGTTGAAATTCTGGACTAAGTCGTTTGAAATCGGCAAATTTCTGCAAAAACACTCAGTCTCAATTTGTTGAGCAACTGCTTTTATAAGTTGATGCAGTGATCATTTTATTTGTTCAATGCCCGCTCTATCTTTGCTGTTTCTCTTCAGCCGTAATTGCACGTATTGTATTGATGGTTTTAGTATTTTATGTAAGAAAAGGTAACGATGCAAAGAACCCAGCAATTCGAATTCTTAGCTTTTTCTTTGTTACCGAAAGAGCAGTCGAAAGAACCCAGTTAAATGGAGCGCATGCGCAGTAAGTTTTAAAAATTGCGATTGAATGCGGATAGCTTTCTTTAAGGTGATTCCCAAGTGAAAGAATCCGCCAGAGATTCCGATGAAAATTGGCATGTTGTTGCTACAAGAGACGGAGATATTAAAAACGTAATAAAAAGAGGGGGTAACCGTGCTTGTTTTCACGCCAAAATGCTGACAATTAACAATTATTCCATGAGCGCGCGTTGGATATGAGATGATAGATAGCCAACAAGGCGCGTAGCGCCGAGTTGGCTATAATCATCTCATATCCAACAAGCGCGAGTAGAATAATTGTTTTATTAAAAACGCCCCCAAAATATAGAAAACTAGACTACAATAAAAACAAAAGGGCCCGAAAAATCACGCATACGCTCGCCATTTTTGTAGATCATGGTATAATGGCTCTTATTATTCAACAAATTGTAACACTATCCAAATATGGTCATGATGTTCTCGATATCTGTAATCCGTAGGTAACAGATATCTGGCAATATACGTAGCTTCGTACGTGGGAAAAAAAAGTGAATTGAAAAAATGTTGACAGAAAGGTTTAAAAATGTTACGAGCTTGGAAATCAATTTTGTTATCAATTTGTTGAATAATAAAACAATTATCCTGCTCAATCTCGCGGAATATCGTCTGATTTTAGCCGACGAGGCCGTAGGCCGAGTCGGCTAAGTATCAGACGATATTCCGCGCGATTGAGCAGGATAATTGTTAAATATACCATGATGGCTAAGCCAATGAAAACTCTCGAACTGCATTATCCAATGATCCAGTTTTTAATAAGCGCGATTATTTTCCAATGCGGCGTGTTATATCACACAGAGTTCGACTTTGTTTGATTGTTTATTCATCTACGTCCCAGAAAAATGGCTTCAAATACCCTGCCATAATTTGGACTTGTTGTGTTGGGCCCGTTACGTCTCTATCTGTAGCATTTATTTCATTTGTCAAAAAAGTAGCCATAGATTTCTGCCAATTTTTTCTCAGTTATTGAGGATATTGTTCTCATTGAATTTATAAAATAAAAAGTGGGGGTCACCGTGCTCGTTTAAGAGAAAATGAGGATTTATCTTGCTATTGAGCTTAGTTTGAGGGAAATCTCTTACATTTTGTACGCGCACGCGCTCATGTGCGCGCGCTGATGACGCAAAAGTCGTACGTAGTAGGAATCCGCAATGCAAAACTAGGGAATCACCTTAAAGGCGGCGAAATACGAGTGTTGCAAGTTCGATGTTTTAAGTGGCAGGTAGTTCGTAGTCTAAACAGAACGCAGGGATGTCGGAAACAACAACAAGGTTATTTATTCGAACGCAGTAACTCCACTCAAGACTTCACAACAAGCACACGCTAGGCTTGTCAGTTACACTTGAATAAACACTCCTCCGCTAAACTTTACACACGACCTTTGTCACTCTTGTATAAACACGGCCTCTTGCCAAATATCCACGTAACCTCTCTGTTACACTTCCACAAACAATCACATGGTACAAAATCCGCCTTACTGGTGGGCAAGCTCATTATTATTCCCGCAGTGGGACATTAAAACAAAGGCCAGTCACGTTTGACTGGTTGAGGTCTCTTTGTTTTAAAGTCCCAGTGCTGGAATAATAATGAGTTTGCCCACCAGTATGGCGGATTTTGTACCATGTGATCGTTTGTTGGAAAAGGCCTATTTAGTGCTTGCACAAGGATTTCAAAGGACAGGCATTTCGACAATAGAGCGATCATTTTATTTACTCAACACTCGCACTATCTGTGTTATTTTAATCTGTAATTGAACGCAGTGTATTGATGGCTTTAGTCTTTTATTGCAAAGATATGTTAGAAAAGGTAACGTTGCAAAGAACCCAGCAGTTTTCATCTTTTGTTTGTTACCGAAAGAACCCAGTTAAATGCAACGCATGTGCAGTTGCTCGAAAAATTGAGACCTATTGCTTTAGCAGAAACGTGTCGATTTCTAAAGATCCAGTAGTTTTAATTTCAAGAAATTTGGCAAAAAATATATATATATATCAGAGACCACGAGAATGATCATCACGAACATGCCAAAAAATTGCCCTCACGAGCGAGACATTTGCTCAAAGTTTCTTTATTTGATAGCTAAACAGTTCAAATGAACGTGATTTGCTTATTATGTTGAAGAGAAACAACATATAATTAAAGTTTGTAGCTCGGAGAATAAACAAACGAACAAAACAGCTCGAAAGAGTCATCCAGCAGAAACGTGACAACAACATCGACTTTTATGTCACGAAGCCTTCGTACTGTATATTATAGAAGTAAAAGTGAAACTTACTCGGCCATTGAAACGATTGAAAGCTTGGACCTTCACCAATCTTGTCCGAAGAATGTTTTCGAATATCCCTAGGTTCTTTGTGTACATTTTGCCGTGAATGGAGGTAGAAACGTATCCCAAATCGGGCACAGCGAAGCAAAATGCCAACTGCAAGCCGTATGCAGTTTTCGAATGCGTCGAAGAAATTCGCCGATTTACATGGACTTTTTCTATCCAATCCTTGTGAGTTTGATATCAAAATAAGCACTAGATTCCAGGCTTTCCAAATCTGACCGTACATCTTGACAAACGCTTAAGGCGATTGACTTAAGCCGCTTTTTAGTATTGACCGCGGGCAGGATTTCGTCACGGATCGGTCACAGCTTCTATCGAGTTTCGCAACTTCGAAGCCCGATTTACGTGGATTTTTTTTCAGTTTTCGGATATATTTTTACATTTCTAGATAGAATAATACCTAAATGACCCAAATCCGTGCGTACATTTGAAGAAAGTAATTGATAACCGTGTCAAATGTTTCATTTTTCTCAAAAATTTCACCATTTTGACCAAAATTTGGGGTCAAAATTGGGGGCCTGGGGACGAAAAATAAAAATTTGAAGCAAATGTCACCCAATATTTTGCCATGAAATCTGAATGTTGACATAGGATATTTTTTTAAAATAATACAGAAACCGAAATAAACAAAAACCTTGTTTTTAACCAGCCCCGTTGCCATGGCAACAGCACACACCCAGTCAAAATGCGGGAAAAATACTTCTGTAATTAACCTTCACTCTTGCAAAGACGGGCGCCAAGACATTAAATAGTTTAAAAGTAATGGTGAATTAGGCATAGGCACTTAAAAACTGTGTTCGGCCACCTTAAAATACGCCTATTTCTCAAGAACCATTGATAGGAATTTCATGAAATCTGGCACGAATATACTTTAGGAAATAAGTAACTGGAGGATTGAAAAATTTTGAATTTTCGCTAAGGAAATTCTAGATATTCCAGTGAACCTTCGACATGGGACAATTAAAGATCTCTCTGTTAAATTATTATCAAAATAGTGTTAACTTTTGTGGATCGTTACAAGCTTGTTGCGTGCAAATTATAAAGAAAATCTAATGGCCAGATTTTCTGTAAATAAACAAAACCGATTTTAAGGTCTGTATTTATTATTCCTGTTGCCACTGCAACGGTACATACATCAACTTAATTATCAAAAACCAAAGTTTGTCTTAACTTGCGTCCTGCCTTTTTTGGCGACCAAAGGATCAAGGGTTTTAGAGAAAAAGGTGAATGAAACACAGGCCATGATCAAAAACTGTGTTTAGCCACCTTAAATAAAAGCTATTGGGCACTGTTCAATGTTTAACTGTCCTTGTGCAAATAATCCATTTTCCGCCCTTTTTATAAAATTAATGAAATTGCACGTTTAAAAATAATCAACTGACATTGGCCAAACCTATTTAAAAAGTTTGTAAAAATTTCAATTATATAGAAAGGGGAAACTCGATATAGCACTACATCTTTTATTGCCTTATGTGCCCAAAGGCACGGAGAGGATTGACATGACTGCTTGCTGTTATTGTTTTAGGGCAAGGGTTCATTGTTTCTGTTGTTTTTTCTATGGTCCTCTCAAAGGGTTTCAAGCCATTCATGTGAGACCTTACGAGAGCTGCAACATGACCCTTTGCTGCTGTTTTAGGATACTCTAAGGAATATTAAAGAATAATTATTACTTGAATTTCAGGCTCTGTTGCTGTTGGCTGCTAGCAGTCATGGAAAAGTCTCCAAAACACTCCCTGTAGGACGAATTGCTGAAGACAGTGGCAATATTAACCCAGCAGCTAATCTAAGAAAGAATAATAGTGCTACAGAAGAAAATCAATTGTCCAAGGATGTTGGCAAGCATGCAAAATTGAATGATTCAGGAGAGGCAGCCCGACTCCCTGAAAAGCTCTTTTTCACTCCATCACCATTTCCATTATCTGAGAGTCCCGAGGTCGAACCGGAGGCAGAAGCATGGCCCGAGCCCGGTCCAGACTGGTCGAAGGCGTTTGTGGAATGGGGAGCAGCTTGGGAATTTCATGTTTATTTATTCGCGCTGATATTCTTGGGTTTTGCTGTTTACGCCACCTACTTCATCGGACATGGGCTCAATGTTGGATTACACCGAAAGTACCTCGGATTTTGTCTCAACGTTATTATGTTGATTCTGGGCTTCGCTCGGTCGTTTGTGTTGTTTACAGATCCATATCACCAAGGTGACATCATACACAACGTATCAATCACCCGCGCCTTATGGTCCATAGGGAGCCCTTGTCTCACGTCGGCAGACTGCCTCGTGATCCTCGCCCTGGTCGAAACTGCCAAAATATCCCTCGCTCCTCAAAAGATGCAAAAGCTTAGCTTCGTCCTTACTATAATAATCGTGCACTTTACTATAGTCCTGGTGACTCTTTTAGTCGTGTCGGAGTTTGTCGAAGCGAAGGCCATGCTAGTGATTTGCCAAGTCTTCTTTATAATTTGGGGTGCAATTTTAGGTGTGGGGTATTTTGTTCTCGGGTACAAACTTGATCAAAAACTCTTTGGTCACAAGGAGATCAAAAGCAGAAACGAAGTCTTTTATATCCGTCTCATCTTCGCATCAGGTGTGAACAATTTTGTACTCTGTGCTTTCTATATCTACGCCAGTGCAAGTGCTTTTGGAGTTTATTCTGATGTGAAATTTGTCGACGCCTGGCCTTGGTGGACACTGCAAACTTGCTTTCGCGTCAGTGAAGTCTCGTCTGGAATTCTGGTCTTCACAGTTAGCGCTAAAAGAAAAAGTTTAAAGAGAGCCGAAGCTGATTTAATAGCGAAAGGCGAGTCCGATTTATATGACTTAAACATTTCCGCTAGTGATGCAAACAAGGTTGGAACAGCGACAGGGAGGAAACAAGAAAAGAAATTAAGCCTGTTTAGTCAGTTGCATTCAAAGAAAGCTCCCGCGGGAAATGAAGGCGAGAATGACGTGCTGGCGACAACAAGTGTACAAGAAGGAAACTGTTCAACTACAGGAAAGAAACAAGAAAAGAAATTAAGCATTGTTAGTCAGTTGCATTCAGTGAAGGCTCCCGCGGGAAATGAAGGCGAGAATGACGTACTGGCGACAACAAGTGTACAAGAAGGAAACTGTTTAACTAAAGGAAGGAAACAAGAAAGGAAATTAAGCCTGTTAAGTCAGTTGTCTAGATCTTCAAAGAAAGCTCCAGCGGAAAATCAAGTGCTGCCGACAACAACTGTGGATGGCAGTGATCATGACATGTTAACAGATCTTCACGAGGCGAAGATTGAAGCTTACCATGCACACGAAGACGTGTTGCATTCAATGAAAGCTCCCGCGGGAAATGAAGGCGAGAATGACATGTTGGCGACAACAAGTGTACAGGAAGGAAACTGTTTAACTACAGGAAGGAAACAAGAAAGGAAATTAAGCCTGTTAATTCAGTTGTCTTCAAAGTTGTCTTTAATGAACGCTCCCGCGGAAAATCAAGTGCTGCCGACAACAGCTGTGGATGGCAGTGATCATGACATGTTAACAGATCTTCACGAGGCGAAGATTGAAGCTTACCATGCACACGAAGACGTGTTGCATTCAGTGAAAGCTCCCGCGGGAAATGAAGGCGAGAATGACATGCTGGCGACAACAAGTGTACAGGAAGGAAACTGTTTAACTACAGGAAGGAAACAAGAAAGGAAATTAAGCTTGTTAAGTCAGTTGTCTTCAAAGTTGTCTTTAAAGAAAGCTCCCGCGGAAAATCAAGTGCTGCCGACAACAGCTGTGGATGGCAGTG
>JAHPZR010006993.1:10000-15000 GCA_019787425.1 Platygyra sinensis | reverse complement strand
CTGGACCCGAACCATCGTCCGCCATTATATTTTTTTTGGTATTCAGTGTGGTATTGGACGTGATTTCCTTGTCGAAATGCTCTCTTTCCTGGATTCGGTTGGGTAGTTTTTCCCTTCCATATGGCTTGGTAGATAATGAATGAAGTCGACATGAGGGACAATCCAGAATTTGACTTTGGTGCCCTTGGAAATAAATGGATAAGTCGAGTACGCCAGATAAAAGACTTTGAAAGCATCTTCATGAAACATCTCTCAGAGTACGTTTTTAAATGCTTTGAACTGCATTTTGAGCCGAATCTGAAGGTTCTGATTAACGAAGAGAAATGCCAGCGAATGATATTTGGTCCCTTGGAGTGCTTTATTTGTGGCGAGGATCCATCCATCGGATTTCAAAAACTGCAGAGCATGAATGCTCCTTCTCAGCTTTGTGGGAGAGTGTTTAAGGTCGGCGAACCAACCTATTCATGCAGGTCTGTATAAAGCTTACGTTTGTATTTTCTTGGTGCTAAAAGAAATAGAGATGTTACAATTTATGATCATGATGAATCGTTTTTGAGGTACCGACAGTGTAGTAAACTTGTTCTGTACATGTACATGTACAAATTCATGAACTGTGTGTCGAGTGTTGAACTACGTCATAATCGTATCGAGTTTCTTAGATCTAGGGGACGTCAGGCTTCTTAAAGGTCTGGATGTGCTTAAATTGATTTGCTGCTGAAGAGTGAGATGTCAGACAGCACAGCCATGATAAAGCTTGACCTCAAATAAGATGGAGGTCTTGACACATGTTTGTTTGTAATGTGTTGTTTACAGATAAGATAGTGAAAGAAGCTGCAGGATACTTGGCCACTTGCTCTATTTGTATTCCATTGCAAGGCTGTGGTTTACGGAAAATCGTGAGGAGCCCTATGGTTCCTAACCATGAAATCCTGGGTTACAACATGTATCTGCACTTAAGCTAACATGAAGAAGTAAATTTTTTTTCCAGCTGGGTGAAGTCAAGAGCCCGGGGGGGGGGGGGGGGGGGTACTACCAGAAAAATTGGGTGGGGGTGTGCGGCCTGCTTCCGAAAACCCTTACCCTATTTATGACCAAAATCTGCGATATTCCCTAACCTATTTATGACCTCACCAAAAATTCGAAACCCTATTTATGACCTGAACCTTATTTCAAAATCCTGTTTCAGACCTGCGTTATAATTGGATCCCTAGTTCAGACCTATGTTAAATTACCGTAAACATAATATGTGAAGGGCTTTGTTGATTTTCTTTTCGATAATGATGAAAAAGTGGTTTCTAGGCTTAAAAACTTAACCATATCAGGGTTGGAGTACAAAAACCATACCCTATTTATGACCAAAATGGCCAAAGTCAGCTAAAATTGATACCCTTTTTATGACCAAAACGGCTGAAAAAACATACCCTTTGGGGCCGCACATACCTATATAGCCCATATAAGGGAGTACCCTCCCCGGGGTCAAGAGGTAGTCACCTGGGCACTTCTAGAACCCAGCCCTGTGTTGATAAAGGCTGGTCCAGACACCAAACAGTTAATGAGCTTAACTGCAATAAAAATTGAATAAACCAAAAATGATTATTTCGATATAGATGCTCAGCCATTCTTTCCATCTCTTGGTTTAAGAATGGTGATTGCTGTTTTTATGCCTTGATGCATTTGGCAAAGCACCTTGACACTTGCAAATGAACTGGTCACAAAGTAGTTTTCAACTTTAGTTGTATTCTGCAGATATTCAAAAAGAAGTAGTTGTACATTTATATGTTATGGTTTGAATTTTTTTTGGTTTAATTTTTGTTAAACCAGTTTAAATTTTTCAAACTGGTTCATATTTTTCAAACTGGGTTGAAATTTTTAAACCAGTTTAATTTTCAATTTTGAGCAGAATGTAAGCATGTGTCTTAGTAATTTGGGTTAAGTTAGTGATTAGACCTAAGCACTTATTTAGAATGGTTAGCTTTGATGTTAGGCTGAGTACTTTGCATATGACTTAGTAGTTTGGGTTGTGCTCTCAAGTTAGTGATTAGGCCTAACCACTTATTTGGAATTGGTTAGCTTCTTAGTAGTTAAGACAAAGTTCATGTATGAATAAATTAAAATTTGTATGAGAGGGGCTTGGGGTGATAAAGTGATAATTAAAACAAGTATGAGAGCTCTTGCATCCAGTGCTTTCATGGCCAAGTGGTAATGACAGTGGGAAGCAGATCCAGAGGTTGGTGGTTCAAATCCTGGTGAGTACGAGATAAAAAGAATAAAAAAGTGAAACCTGCTGTTAATTAATATTCATGATGAATGAGGATTTGGGGGAAGGGGTAGAGTAGCTGAGGGGTAGTGTAACCCTGGGGGGGGGGGGGGGGAGGGTTACTCCCAGAAAAATTGGGTGGGTGTGTGTGGCCTGCTTTCCCAAAACCCTTACCCTATCCAAAAGCTGTGGTATTCCCTACCCTATATAGTATTTATGACCTGACCCATAAATCAAAACCCTGTTTAAGAGCTGCGTTATAATTGGTTCCTTAGTTCCGACCATGCCATAAACATAAATGTGAAGGGCTTTTGTCGATTTTCTTTTCAATAATGATGAAAAAGTGACTAGTTCTTAGAAACATGCCTATATATCAAGGCTAGAGTGCAAAAACCATACCCCATTTATGACCAAAATTGGCCAAAATCGATACCCTATTTATGACCAAAATGGCTGAAAAACCATACCCTTTGGGGCCGCACATACCTATATAGCCCATATAAGGGAGTATCCCCCGGGAGTGTAGCTGGGGGATAGAATAAATCAGGAGAAACTCAGCGAGAATAGGAGAGAATAGGATAGAGGAATGTACATGTAAAGAGATATTTTCCCTTTTTTATAGATAGTTGACAAAAAAAAATAAACTGGTTTGAAAATTTCTATCTGGTTTGAAAAATTCAACCCAGTTTGAAAAATTTAAACTGATTTATTAACCACCCTCCAAAAAACAAACCACAACATATACCGTGTTTATTTGATTAAGCATTTTGGACCTTGAGAGTGGACGCTTGTTAGAGGCTGGTCGCTTATCATAATTTTACTATTTTCACCAAGTTGTTAACTTATTTTTTTACAAAACAATAAATAATAACAAAACATGATGTACCAAAGCAGAAATTTAACTCTTCATGAAAGGTTTTTTTGACATACTAAGAAACTTTGGTCTACAGGGATGTCTCTAATAGTACTAATTATAGCCAATTTCAATCTCATTGTCACTTCATTTTTTGTTTTTGGCAGTGGCTGGGATGGGCATTTATTTGAGGCTAGGTGATTTATTAGCTTTTCCTACCTACAGGGTGCACACTTGCATGTATTTGAGTTGGTCACTTATTCAAGGCTGCATGCTTAATCAAATAAATATGTACATATGTGTATACATTGCAGTCATTGTCTAAATGACAACAAGCTACTGACAATTAATTCTGGAGATCATACAAGCCCAGCATGGATTAACTCTGTTAGTAGTTCAGTGAATTTATGATGTAAATTAATGAGTTTGAAAGTTTCATGTGTGCATGTGTGTAGGGCCAGGTTGTTCAAAGCCCGATTAAACACAGATTGATCCTATATAACAAGGCTGAGGTGTTCAGCCTGTCAATCAAAAATCCCAATGGACGACCAATGCTCCCATTTGATTGGCTTATTCACTCAGGTCTAATTTAAGTGTGCTGCAAGTCCATTAAAATTCTGGAGAGGGTAGAGTGTAATTTTGTGTTTTACTTTACTAGTAAGCAATGCCTTTTGAACTAAATGAACAATAGCTTCAGGAGAACAGTTCACAAAGAAAATTCCTTTTTTTAATTTCAACTTTATAATTTTGTTCCCACACTTGCAAAAGCCTATCTTTTGAATTCAAGCTGCTCACTGATAATCATAAAATGCAGTGTCTAGTTCTTTTGATGCCATGAGTGTCTTTGTTCCAGAGGATAAACACGGTTGAGAAACAAGTTTGGAAACTTGCCATTTTCAATTCAAGTTCTCTTGTTTCTTTGTAGTACGCGTTGTTTCCAATTTCTTTGCTCAGAATACAGGTTGACGAATAACTCAGCTTTGTTTAGTTTGCATTTTGTTTGCCTCATAAATCTGAAGAATTTTTAAAATATCCCACATCTGTGTTCACAGGCTAACCAAAATCACCTCTTACAAGATTGGTTTTTGTTCTCAGTATTCTGAAATAAGTGGTAATAATAATAATAATTTAATTTATTTCTTATAGAGCGCTATTTACAATGACAGATCAGTAGCGCTTTACAATTAATGTCTCTAAATATTAGAATCTCGACTAATTCAAATATTTAACAAATAAAGAAGCTTAAGCCATGTATTACACTGTGATAAAACACGATGGTCATTTGAGAACACGAGGGAAATGTAAAAAACAAGAGCTGTAGGCGAGTGTTTTCTTCATTTCTCGAGTGTTCTCAAATGACCATTGTGTTTTATCACAGCTTAGGCTTCTTCATTTGCTTTAAAATATAGATTTTACGCGCGCAAAACAATAAAACACGCGTTTTCTATGTTTTATACTCTGATAAAACATAGGTTTTTGACCTATCAGAGCGCGTGCAGGGTCCTATCTATACTGTATTTTAAAATGATATGTTACAGTTCAAAGTGGCTATATAAAATTTGTACCTTGACCACTATTGAAAAGATTGCCTAAAAAGAAAAGTCTTCATTGAAAGTTTCTACAGATCCAATAGTGCGTAATTGGAGTGGTAGCTTGTTCCAGAGATGCGGGGCAGCCGCCTGAAATGCACGTTCACTCAGGGTTGCGAGCATCTTACCTCTGGGTGGCTCTAATAAAATGCCTGAGTTAGATCTAATATGGTACGAGGACTTGTGTTTGATAACTAAAAGATTGCTAATATATGCAGGTGCAAGGCCGTGAATGGCTTTGAAAGCTAATAATAAAATCTTAAAATTGTATACTTGCTAGCACTGGTAGCCAGTGTAACTC